>JAHKKF010521684.1:0-11279 GCA_019740295.1 Labeo calbasu
GCGTTTCAGTTTGAACTGGTTAGGGTTATTTAGAAATTAATTTGATTTCTCTATTTTATCCATTCAAAAGACTACGAAAGCGCTCATAGTTCTGCACATAAACGTATCGCGAAATGTACACTAAAAACGTAGCAGAATATTTGTCTGTTTCGCTGCGTAGTGTCGTCTTTTGCCATTAAAACTGCAGACAGCCGCCAATAGAAATACTTCTCTATCCGTGCGCGTCCTGCTCCTCACAACATCGTGAAATCCGTTTTCTTTATTTTGTAAAAGCTTTACAGTTTTCTTATTTTTCTTGTCTTTCCTTTTTTCCCCAAAGCTTTACAGTGATGTATGGTATCTTGCTTGTATGAGCAACCAGCATTGGTATGACTAAATTACGAGTAACAGTTGGGAAAAAATGCAGTGATCGCGCTGGCGCCTCACGCACACACACACACACCATTTTTGCTACCTTGATATTGCAGCCTATTCATTATCAAAATAAAATACATTTTTAAAAAAACATATAAAAGTTACAATGTTTAATTTAAATAGTCCGTTGTTCCATTTAGCGTGACCAGCGCCTCGAAGTAGCGTTTTTTTAACTATAAGGCAAACATTTGAAATATCTTGGGAAAAAATACTTTAATGTCTTTTAAATCTTTGAAAGTTTTCTTCTTTCGTTTAAAAAATTTGACCAAAATCTAGAAAAGATGATGCTGTATTGGCTATGACTAAGGGCAAGATAGGTTGCCAGATCAAGACTCTCTTCGTGGGTGTTTTATTATTATTATTATTATTTTCTTTCTTTTTGAGTAGCCTAAAGAAAACACTAAACGGTAGCCTAGGGAAACCCATGAACAGAAAATACCGATTCTGCTCGGAGTGAACCGGGTTTTTTTTAAAGTCCTGCTTAAAGCATACAGAGACCAGCACATGACATGCAGGACAAAAAAATTAAATCGTCTGCACGAATTTGTTTCCTCATTTTACTGTCTTGCACAGGACATTAAATCGTAACCAGGATTTAGTCGGATCAAATCAAGGTATTTTTAAAACGAGGGAGCGAATAATACTGTGCGCACGATTTATTTTTTTTTCCTGTCATGTGTGGGGCTCCGTAAGCCACTTTAAGCGTAAAAATATCCCCGTTTCATTACGGCGCGGTTGTCTTAGAAGTAGTGTTTATGACAGGAAATGTGAGAAAAAAAGATTTTCCCCGGTTATTTTAGAACATTAATCCCGCTCCACTGCACTACCTTTGCGCTCACGTCTCGCGTTTTTTGCAGTGTGTCGAAGCACTGCCTTTTAAAATGTCCTGCAACGGGGCCCTTCAAAGGTCGGGGCCCCCACGCACCGCGGGGGCTGCGGGGGTGTCCCGTACGCCACTGTGCAGAGAGCTTCATTACTTAAAATGCAAGTTTGTGAGATTGCGATGAACTAAGACACACTGACAAAATGTTTTAATTTATCCAATTAAAAAAAAATAGATTGAAAAAATGTTTTCTTTATCCAATTAAAAAAAAAAAAAATAGGGTAATGGTTCACATTAGGGATGTTCATTTCGGTTATTTTTCCTAACCGACGGTTGACGCTTGTTAACCGATTATTAACCGTTAACCGACAAGATTTTTTTTAAAATTAGAATTTCATTATTTTAGTAAGGATAAGTGTAAAATACCAACATTTGTTTTCCGGGATTCATTTTACATGCGCAAAAAGCAGCAAACAACGGAACATGAGGATTCACATGGACACGTCGCATCACCTGCAGAAAAAACATCATAAAGCTATAGGCTATATATATGCTTTCTGCATGTAATGATAAAATGCGACTTTTACATTTATCTTTTTTCTCTCAAACATGCAATTTAATTTTATTTTAACCATCCAGAAAACGTTGTAAAATATTTTGATAAATAACTGAAAAAAGACCTTTTGAACCGTTTAACTGATTGTATTAAACGGTCCAAATTCTTTTTGTCGGTTAACGGTTAACCGGTTAAAATGAGTATCCCTAGTTCACATCTATATTTTATAACTTAAGCCAAAACAATATGCACTAAACAATATTTTTATGAAAACTATTTTATAAATTTATTTTTGAATAAAGTCAATTAATTTAAATTCTAGTTTTTATCTAAACAAAAAAATATAGATTTAGTCAAAACAAAAATTCCCATTTAAGAAATAATTTATTAAAACAATTTATAATTACTACAACGGACTTGCAGTCACAGCCTTAGATGAAATCAACTGAAATAAAAGAGATGTAATCTCTCAAGATCTCAGCAGAGAAGGATTAAACAACTCCACAAACAGCATCAGCAGTTTCACTCATTACTAACCAGTTTCACTTAATTTCTGTCATATGTCTAAAAAAGTTTTTATTGAGAACAGAGGTTTAGATGTTGACTGGTTTGTTTGAAGTCACCATTAATGTGGTCAGTGAAAAAGTCTTGACCTTTGACTTTTTAATATTAGTTTTTATCTGGCTGTTGTAATTCTGTCTTTACAATGCTCATTTGTTATGGCAAAAACACCAGAAGAGCACATGATCAGGTGGTGTTGTCTGGTTATTAACAATGGTGTAGCTCATCCAAAGTCTGAAACTATGCTCATTTGATTGTAAAAAAAAAAAAAAAAAACTTTTTATTGTTGGTGAAAGAAATGTTTGAATTTGATAATTTGAACATCTGTTCTGTTCAACCACACACAATCATCAAGAATCAGCATATGAAGCTCAAGGATGGTGACAAAAAACAAAAAGCTGAATCATGGCTCCCAGAATGCATTGCAACATGAATAAATTATGCACCTGAATTGTCTTAGCATTTTCTTTTATTCTTACTATTTGCTTTAATTTTTGCTAATTGTGTTTCTTTGAACATTTGTCTATGTTAAAAGATGTGTTTTTCTGAATATTTTGTTGATTGTCACTATTGTTGAGATTCTTACACTGATTCTTCATGGCTATGTGTGCCACAAAGAAATCTTCTGCGTGCACAAAATATATATATATGTTCACATGGTCAAAAACACAATTGGTACACCAATGAGCTACTACAATATGCAACAACCAGTGAGTCAAGCCACTATATAAAGATTTCCTTAGTATCAAGCAGCCAACATTACCGGTTCATATTTTCTTTCAGTTTGCTCTGCTAATGTGCTTTCTAAACACAGAACTGCAACAGCAAAAGAAAAAATCTAACTGTGTTATAATGTCAACAACCAAGTGACCAACTAAAGCAAACACTATTCACCAAAATGGTAACCTTCAAATGGAATTCTATAAAACTATGAAAATAAACCTCTGTTAATTCTCAGTAAGAACCTCTGCATGACAAATAAAGTCAAACATCTGCAGCTTTTGGGAAACACACCTCTGGTTAGTTATAAGTGAAGTGATTAGTGCTGCTGTTTGTAGAGTTGTTTAATCCTCCTTTCCTGAGATCTTAAGAGATGTAATCTCTTTTATTTCAGTTAATGTCGTCTAAGGCTGTAACTGGAAGTCAGTTGCAGTAATTCAAAATAATTTATAATCTTATTTCTTAAATGGGCAATTTTCATTGGGTCCAGTTATAAAATATAGATACATTACCCTGCTTTTTTTTTAACTGGATGAACGAAAACATTTTTTCAGTGCAAGTGACAGTTTTAATGATTATACAGGGAGTTTGCAAAAGTAAAATTGAATTTATACAACAGTTTATATTAAGTGACTTACATTTTAGGAACATTGTTGTCTGATTGTGGAATTTCTTCAACAAAAATAGCTCCAAACAAAGTCACAGCTGACCCGCTGCGCATGTAGTATTTGACACAGCGCTGTTTCTTTTATCAATGAATCTACGTTTTGTAATCGATTGAATTAATAATTCCGTCACAAAGACTTGATTTGTGCCACCTACTGACGGTTTCAGTTTAATTTTAGAAATATAAATCATAAGTCATTTAAATCGTTTAATATTTCTATATTCAAAACTTTATATTTAAAACAATATTTAAAAAAATCTCATAACATTGTTAAAAAAAAAATCAGTCTGGCCACATTAAATGCCACACTCTTCTGTGCATTGCACAGATGAATTGTTGCAGAATTAATTTGACTGGTATTAATCTTCCTGATTGTATTGTATTATTTTAATTTAATTTATACTTTAATTTTTTTTTAATTTATTTATTTATTTATTTTTTGCAAAAAGATGACATACATTTAATAAAGTTAGAAAAATGGCATTACAAAGGTTAAATAATAATAATTATAAAAACTTTAAGCAGTCAAATATCGCTTTATGGGAAGGTTAATTTCTGTACAACCGAAAGGACATCTAAAATTACCATTATTATTTTTGATATGTGGTAACATATACAGCTCAGTAGTTCCAACGTGATTTAACAGAAAGCTTCAGAACATGCTGGCAGTTCTTTGGGATTGGGAATGATGAACTCGTTTTAATAAAGACACAACCCAGCCCCTGTGATATGGGCGCTGTCCACACCTGTGGTGCTGAACGAGCAGGGCTCCGCTGTGCCTCAGTGTATTGAAATAACTGTTAACTGTTTTGAACTCATTTTTATAAATCAACATTTAGGTTTCAATAGTTTTTGACTGGATAGCACAAAAAGAATTTTAAAAAGTTTAAACATGACTTGGAGGATGTGAAAAACAATTAGGTACTTCAACCTGCACCTCACAGATTCAATAGCTTTTCATTGGTTATGCAAACTAACCTCAAATCACATGAACGTTATTGTGCACTCTCCATACATACACTACAGCTCACAGCCTGTTTTAATAAAGACACGACCCAGCCATGTGATATGGGCGCTGTCCACACTTGTGGTGCTGAATGTGCACGTTCCGCTGTGCCCCAGTGCACTGAATAACTTTTGAGTATTTTAAACGTTCTTTAAATGTTTCTTCAAACACAACTTTGCAGCAAGATGTGTATCTTGTAACATGTAACATCCTTAAGTAACTTGCACTAACTCAGTTTCAGTATATTTTCAGTCGTTGCACAGACTGACCCAAAACAAATTGATTGTTATTGTCAGTAACTTGTTAAAGTTCATTGTCTCAAAATTTTGCTTCACCAACAGAGCATGGTCTGTGTTTTTGTGAACTAAACTGTCACTTCACCTCTTTATGTGGAAAAATAACAAGCCCCAAAATGCATGTAAGTGGACATGGCAACAAATGAGCGATTAACAAAGCAGCTTTACAAACATAAATTAAACACAGCGGTGCAAGACTACAGCTTAACAAACACGTTAATCAGGCGCATGTTTACGCAGAAAACGATGAAAAAGTAATGACACACACAAAAAAAGATTAGTTTATTTGGTTTAGTGCAACCAAATAAACAAATCTACTGCATGGTTACACACGCTCGCTCACAGTACATTGTTCAAAAAACATGTCCTGTATTAGCACAAATAATGGAATGATGATCCAGATTTTAAGTAGTGTTAGTTGAGGTGCAGTTACAAGAAATTCATTTTATGTGTGTTACATTCCACATTCGTTTTAAGGTATTCCAGGCAGGCTACGCGATCACAGTTAGATTCGTATTGATGCAGATTTTCTCTTTATTTTAAGCAGAATTTGTATTTATTATTATTATTATTTTCACCCCAAAGAAAGTGATGGGTCTTACCTGGCCACCCTTGAAAAAAAGTTTCGGCTACGCCCCTGCTCATCATTGGGAAAACCTATAAATATGCACGTGCCCACAACTTTGAAACAGTAGCAGTACCAAGTTACGTGTGAAAAGCAAAATGGGACGTTATAAGAAAGGGACAAAACTAAAAAGAACTGATGTGTGGGCAGAAGCAGGAGGAGTACAAAATGTTGTAAATGAGTTATGGAAAGCAGACATTTTAAACAGAGACACTAAATGTTCGTCAGAAATATGGAATCAGTTGTCCATGACCTTGTTTGGCGAAGATCTCCAAAAAAATCGTCACTGGTTATGGGTCACTTGGACCAACAACCGCAACAACGTGAGAGACCGATTACATCTGGCCATTAAAGAAAACAAAGGGGCAATTACAAGTTCTCCAGAAAGTGGGACAGATGAAATAAAACTACGACATAAAGGTGAGAAAATGAATATATTGTTCATAATACTAAACTTTGTTACACCTACTATGAACATTTAAAGGCTGAAATGTGACTTTTATCATTTCATCAAACTTTTTTTTTTTTTTTTGTGAAAACTTGTATCTGAACTGTAAACCATGCCTTTTACGGACATTTGACAGTTTATGTTACATAGACGTTACCCTTCACCTGTAATATGGTATTCGTTTTATTTGTGCAGATCTTAAATAGGTCTTAAAAGGTTGTAAAAAAAAAAAAAAAAAGGAAAAATATCATTATTGTTATTATTATTCTTTGTGTGTTTAGTTTTTTTTTAGAATTGCTCAATTCAATTTGATGGAATTTGACTATTATTTGAAATCTGTAAATTTTGAAAATAAATAAATTAATTATTTAAAAATAATAATAATAATTAAATAATTTAAAGTTACCAATTGCATCTGTGCCTCTGTGTGCCCCAATATTCAGATGATTATTATTATGTTTCCATGAAAAAGTGGAGTTCAGTTATATATTATAGTAATACAAAGTAAATATTTTATATCTAAATGCTATAGGCTGTCTTTTGTGACTTCAGCTTACATTCTTTTTTAAAACTGATGTACCACAGGTATGGCAGTGAGTGAAATGGCATGCCTGGAGCATGTGGAACCTGCAGATGATACAAGGAGTCTGGAACAGGAGAGTGACACAAAGCACCTGGACTCAGAGTCTGGTCCGCAACCAGAACACAATGCAACTGAAGCCATGGAAACAAAACTAAAAGAGGCTGGACCAAATAAGTGGCGAAAGTGTCCAAGGATATGCAAAAAGTTTTCTATCATTTTGAATAGAAAACAGTGGAACAAAATCAGACCACAAAGTGTTTCCTCCAAATTAAGACAGCCTTGGACTCATTTTTTATATAAACGATTTAAAGAAAAAAATCCATGTTGCACACTTTCTTTCAAGTACCAACATGTAAAGGCTCCCCACAGCAGGAAAAAAAATGCTCCATATGTACACATTTCAGCCATCTGCACATTCCCCTCGTGCAATGCTAGATACAGCTTCAGGTTGAAGAAAAAACCAGCTACAATAGACAAAAAGGTGAAAATCATGGTTCACCGAAGTGGAGAAATACAACATAAAATCACAGAAAAAAAATTTCGGCCAGCAACTAATCTAAAAAGAGACAAGATTGCTAAACGTCTAATTCATGGACCTAGCCATTATTTTTACCGCAAACTTCGGTCAACCTCAAAAGGGGAACTTATGGCCGGAAACATGACCAACTGCCTGAACAAAAATGTTCTCAAAGTCATTGGTTCAGAGGTAAGAAGAAAGCAATGTCTCCATGATGATGTTTTGATGGAGATGCACCTCACACAGACAATACTCAAAGAGACAGACACAAAATTCTTTAAAATTCCAGGATACATTCAACACCTCAGTATTGAACCGTTTGGTGTGCATATGTACACAGAAACTGGCATCAGCATTCTTGTAGAACATTTGAGAAGCAGGTGTCCAGTTACTCTGTACCTGGATGCTACTGGTGGGCTTGTGACAAAACTTCCAAATCAGACAAAAAGAATACTTTACTACTCACTTACTGTTCCTGGAAGAGGTCGAGATGCACCCCCTCTCCCAGTATGTGAAATGCTGTCGAATGAGCATTCTGTGCCTCCAATTGCATTTTGGTTAATGCAGTTTACACACCATTTGTCCAAATACACACAACTCCACATCCATCAGATTGAAACTGATTTTAGCTGGGCTCTAATGCAAAGTGTTCTCCTTGCTTTCAATAAAGAGAACATCACCACCTATCTGGACAGAGCATATGCAATTTGCAGAGGGGAAAGAAGGTGGGACGAAATAAGACCTTACACTGTGCTGCATATCTGCTCTGCCCATGTTCTAAAAGCAGTTAGACAGGCAATTGCTAGGGAAGCCAGTGATAATGGTCTGAGAGACTTTGTCACCTTTGGATTTGCAAGACTACAAAATGCAAGTTCCCTCAGCGAGTCTGCAAACATCTTCAGAGCATTATGCACGGTCTTGTCAACTCCTAAATGCACAAAAACAGTCCAAGAGAGCCTGCATTTCATGAAGTGCCTCATTTTAAAAACTCACGAGGGACCACTGGAAGACACAGTGCTGGAAGGCTCTGAAACTGAATACTGTGGTGAAGAAACAAGGGACCTTAAGTCAATTCTGGGCAGATCACCATTCACTCCATTTTTCCATCGACTGTTGGAAGAGGTCAAAGAGCAGGCAGCAAAAGATTCAGGTACAAATGAGGAGAACCTATACTTCTGCCCAGGCATTATTGACTTCCTCTTTCAAAATTATCTTGCGATCTTTCCCCTGTGGAGTGGTTTACTCTTAGGAAATTTAAAGAGGTATGCCTCAGATGAGAAAAACCTGGAGGCAAAGAGCAAACCAGAGAAAACACGAGACACAAATTGCCATGTAGAGAAGTGGTTTGGGATCGTAAAGCATTCCATCATTAAGGAAAAATGTGTTAGACCAGGAACATTTGTAAGGAAAATGCTTCTCTCCCTGCAGGGAAGATATACAGAACACATTTTACAACATAACCTCTCCCAAGAACTGCTGTTGAGACCTCTTCCAGAAGAGGACATTGACCAATCTCGTGAGACATGGGCAAAGAGAGAGGAAAGAAGATTCCCAGCCACAAAGTCAAAATTCTACTCTGCTCCACACAGTGTGCCAGTCCCCCAGAAAAAGAAAAAGACAAGGAGCTATGTGGCGAGTTCAGACACGAAAAGCCAAGAAAGTGACACAAAGATTGACACCTGTGATCTTTCTTCAGAGGTAGTTCCTGTAGAGGGAGAGGTAATAAAAAATAAGTATTAGAAAAATATATATTGTAAGGCATACATTGAGACAAGCAAAAGCAACCATATTTCACTGAGTATAATGAATTCATATTATAACAGGTTGACCTGCTATGGCAAAATGAATCCACAGATGTTATTGTGTCGATTATAAGATCCCCTGACAAGAAAATGGAGTACCTGCTGCATCACAGGGATTTTCAAACATTAAGGCCACATGACTGGTTAGTTGGGGAGGTAAGCTTACCAGGACAGTAATAAAGTAATGCAAATGATGCCAATGTGGAATTTAGTTTAATTTAAAAAAAAAATAATAATAATAATAAAAAAACATATTTCATGTATTAAAGTTAGATATTGAAGTACAAACTGCTTTTCATCCTTTTATTCAGGCAATTGAGAGTTACTTCCGCACCATTCTTAATTCCTGTGATGCAACAGGAAATATCTTTCAACTGAGTCATTATACAACAGATGTCATTTTGCACGGCAAAAGGGAACAGATGGCTTACCAAGGGTTGAAAAAAGTGAGTGAAATTACTACAACTCTGTTTTTGATGCTACATATACATGAACACAATTGATTTTATTTCTGATGGTCTGCAGGATTTGTTTTTTTCTATTAATTTACTTTGTAATTATTGTCACACAGGTGAACTTTGAGAAATACAATGGTGTGATCACTTTTGTAAACTGTAACCAAGTGCACTGGAAGTTTGTGGTAAGTGAAAACACTCTGATTTTCATTTACAGTAATGTGGAAATATGTTCTGTACTATACGATAAAAAAAATAAAATAAAAAAAAACAGGTATTGGTTATGCTGTGTATGTTTGAGCTTATTTTTGGTATGTCCTATATTTATAAATTTCTGTTTTTCTTCTAGTATCTGCATGCCATGTCAAACACTATCTTTGTGATTGACCCTCAGCGTGGCACTGATGAAATGGAGGAAGCCAGACAGGCGTGTTATAGATTTGGGTACATTACATTGTTATTTAAATGGTCTGTTGCTATTATGCTGTGTCACAACTTTCTGATGAAGGTATATTAGTCAAAATGTAAAATTCAATGTATTTCTTAAAATGTATTACTTTTATTTCTTAAAAACTAGGGAATATTTTAAAATGCGAAGAAACCAGCATGCAAAACAAGACTGGGTGAAAGTCAAATGGCAACCTGGCAAAATTAAACACACATTTCAAGCAGATGGCACAAGCTGTGGAGTTTTTGTAATGCAGGTAATAGAATATTGGTTTACATTGTTTTTCTGTAGCTCACCCAATAGAGCTTGGTGCTGGCAATGCCAAGCTCACAGCTTTTATTTCAGTCTCTTAAATTGACTGTAAGTTGCTTGGGATAAAAAGTGTCTGGCACATGCATACATTAAAACATTTTTCTTATATTTTCCATATGTAAACTTTGTGTGTAAACATTTCACTGCTGTCACTCCAGATGGCCAAGGTGGTGGTGGAGCAATTTCCACAAATCCCTGACAGCATCAACATAACTCCTACCAAAGAGTGGATGTGCCACTGCAGAAGAAAAATGGCAGAAGAAATTCTGCAGGCATCAGGTATTGCAAACAATCCTTAAAGCAGATGAACAACAAACTTGAAAATACATTTTGTATACTTAGAAGTTTACTTTAATAAAATCTTTCACATTTACATTCAAATAATTGCAGTGTCAAGGGAGGAGTATTGTTCGCTGTGCGGAAATACTGAATCTCCCCAAATGGACGAGCCCTGTATTTGGGTAAGCAATATCTTTTTCACTTGAATGGCTTCTATTTATTATTTTTAAAACCAAGGGAAACAGTAAAAAAAATATACATACAAATGTTACTGTGTGTGTCCTGCTTTCTTAGGTTCAGTGTGAAAAGTGCAAGAGATGTATTCATATCAGGTGCCTAAATCTTGCAGTCCCACAGGAAGACCAACCATGGTTTTGTTGTCTCTGTGTTTAAGATGTTCACTGTCTCTAAGTGTTCCTTGAGTTTGTTTTGTTTGGTTTTTGGTTAATGTTGCTTATAATGCATTGTGTTTGGAAAAGAAAAGAAAAGAAAAGAAAAGAAAAGAAAAGAAAAGAAAAGAAAAGAAAAAAATATCTGTAATAAAGGTAAAAAAAATCACTCAAAACCTTTTTTCAGTGTTTCTAAATAAACAGTGCAGGAGACTTCATTAAAAAATATATGTCTTCTTAGCTAAACATCACAGTTTAGAAGTTAATTTTGAAAAACTAATCAGTCTATTAGAAGCCTATGTCCTGTTTATGGCCTATAACTGGAATTTTTGAAGTTGATTATTCATCATTAAACAAAATGACTCAATAATTAAAAAA
>JAHKKF010521685.1:0-21967 GCA_019740295.1 Labeo calbasu
GCAAAGATATCTTAATTAGTCAAGGGGATGTTTGCAGAAATGCAAATACAAAAAAATGTGCATACAAAATCCTGCACATATTTCGCTTCTAGGACTGCAATTATAGCAAGCATCCCAGTGGTAATTGCATTTCGATCAAAAAGGAAGGTTTGTTTGGTATTTTCCATGCAGTTGCACTTCCACTTCATAGAAAGCGAAATGAAAATGTCCTTGGGCTCGCCCATGGCTGATTGCTCCAGAACATGTCTTGCCTTCTGGTTGGAAAGGCGTGTAATGAACAACACATGAGCTGGCACGTGTAAATAAATGCCACGATCTTGTAACTAATGTGCTGCCATGCTCTATCATCCATTAGATGTACCTTTCAGGACAGCTGCGTTTGCACTGCAGTGATACTGATGTGGGGGTAAAAGCACCTCAAAAACAAGAGGCACTTTTCAGCATAAAATGATGCACAATGCCACTAGCGAAAAGAAAAACAATCACTGACAGTAGCTGCAAACACTGCCTTTTCAAAGCAAAATACCGTTGTATTTACAGTGGCTTTGTTTCGGATCATAACATGCAGTTACCATATATAGAAAAAAACAGACCATATAATTCAACACTTCAAGAAAGAAAAGAAAGAAAAAAAGTGGGGCTACTGTAAATATGACTGCATAATGTTTAAAAGAAACCTAATTACATGCTAGATCAAATTACCGCAAATTCAAACAATCTGACCTTGTGGATCTGATCAATTTTGGTCAATCAACAAACAGGTGTTTACGTAAGTGCTGTAATGGGTTTGTGGCTATTTAGCTGCAAAATTGCTTTTTACCTTAAGGGTCTTCAGTTTCATTGTACCCCATAATATAAAACATAAATATTAAAGATCCAAATTGTTATTCCAGACAGAAAAATGGTCACTTCTGTAGAGGCTAATGAAAAATGCACAAAAAAAGTCAAATAATTCAAAATCCAACCTGAGGAAAGTACGGTAATCAGTTCATCTAATCAGGGAAGTAATGACTTCTTATAAAACCACTGATGAAAAGTAAAAAAATAACAATATTCTGTGTATAAAAGACTTTTATAATCACCTCGTTCTTATTTTCATCCTTGCGTCCTAATTTCTTCAGCCGTGCCCTTTTAAGACACCCATCAGAGCGTAATCATTTTGTTTGTTTCAGTCTTGCCCCAAGGATTGAAACAATGCTTTTACAAGGTTGTACTGTTTCAATCTCTTGAGCAATCCTAATATTTAAGCATGTTTTGCTGTTTATCAGAATATTAGGGAAGTGAAATTATTGCTATGCTATACATATCAACAAGGCTTTCATACTTTCATACAGCTGTTTTAAAGGAACAGCTGACCTAAAAATGATTTTCATTTTGAAATCATTATTCGCTCACCTGCATGTCGTTTCAAATCCGGTATGACTTTTCTCTACCTTGAAACACATAATGAGATGTCAGGCAGTATATCCAAGTCAAAATGCAATGAAAGTGGATAGTGATTTATGCTGCTGAGCTCCAAAAATGGAAGTGTCATAAAAGTAGTCCAACTTGTGTGCCGTCTTCCAAATGTGAGAAACTAAAATTTAAGATGTGTAATCGTAATAATAATCTTTTATAATCTACAGCCCTGACTGGAGCTCTCAAATCTATTAACAATTATAATAATAAAACACTAAAATGGGCCTTATCGGTTTGAGCCCAAACACTATTTGTGACCCTGGATTTTTTGAAATTCGGTTTTAAACATCATCTGAAAGTTGAATAAAAAGGCTTTCCATTGAAGTATGGTTTGCTAGAATTGGACAATATTTGGCCAAAATACTACTATTTGAAAATCTAGAATCTGGGGGTGAAAAAAAATATATATATTGAGAAAATCACCTTTAAAGTTGTCCAAATGAAGTTCTTAACAATGTATATTATTAATCAAAAATTAAGTTTTGATATGTTTACAGTAGGAAATTTACAAACTATTGTCATGGAACATCATCTTTACTTAATATTCTAATGCTTTTTGGCATAAAAGAAAAATCTGTTCCAATCAAGTTTCTAAAAAAAATAATATGCTGGGGTCACATTAACTACTTTTATATGTATTTCTGTGACAGCATAAATTATCATCTTCTATCATATTTCACAGAAGAAATAAAATAAGTAAATGGTGCAAAAAAAAAAAAACGGTGTGTACTATTCCTATTTAAAATGCACTTACCTTCAGGCCATCCAAGATGTAGATGAGAAATTTTGCATTACATCACTGGCTCACTTATGGATCCTCTGTAGTGAATGGGTGCCATCAGAATGAGAGTCCAAACATTTACTTAAGCAAACAGCTGCATGCAACTTTCCAAGTTCCATAATCCAATATTTCTGACTAATAATGCATAAGTCAAGAAAGCAAAATTATGGATAGCACTCGGAAATTAGCTAAAAGTGATTACACTGTAAAATGTTTTTACCAGTTTCAACTTAAAAACGTAAGTTTAGCAGCTGTCTTAAAATTTTAAGTTAAATCAGTTTAAAGGTACAAGTCATTTCGAATCGTAAGTTAAATCAACTTAACAGTACAAGTCATTTAAATTTATTTTATTGTAGTGAGTTGAAATGACTTGTATTTTCAAGCTGATTTAACTTAAAATTTTAAGGCAGCTGCTGAACTTCACAGTAAAAAAAAAGCAACTTAAAAGTTGTTTCAACTTAAAAAAGTAAGTGTTCGTGCTGCCTTAAAATTTTTAATTTACTCAACACAAATATCCACATTTTCATGTAGTACAACGTAACATTTCATGTTGACTAAACTTAAAATTTAAGGCAGTACGAACACTTACTTTTTTAAGTTGAAAACTTTTTTTTACAGTGTTGTTCAGAACTTGCTGAAGTTGAAACTGGAGAAAATTTCTACAGTTAAAAACATAATGGATTTATTTCTTGCAAACATGCTGCTTTTTGCTTCAAAAAACGTTAACTGATTGACTGAAGCCGTGTGGATTATTGTGGTGTTTTTATCAGCTGTTTGGACTCTCATTCTGACGGCACCCATTCACTGCAGAGGATCCATTTGTGAACAAGTTACGAAATGCTAAATTCCTCCAAATCTGATCTGATGAAGAAGCAAACTCATCTACTTACTGGATGGCCTGAGGATGAGTACATTTTCAGCATATTTTCCTTTCTGGGTGAACTATTGCACTGTTGGAAGATGGTAACACAGTGATGTGTGAAAGTCATAATGATCTTTTAAAATGCATAGCATGTTTTCTGTTACGTATCCCAGAAATCTATTACATAGTCAACAATGTTCAGTGAACTGAGAACAGATGTGATTAAACTGACCATCATGTTTCAGTTAGACAGACCGGCCCCTATCACACGCCACAATCAAACAAACACTGTACACTCATTAGCTGGAGTTTGGAATCTCATGATAACCCTTTGCAAGGCCAAGAAAAGTTAATTAGAATCTTGCAGTCAAAGCAAATACCATCTGTTTTGTAGAGTGGTAAACACTAATAATTAGGCCTATATATATCTGGGAGGAACTGATATGTTAAGTGCTAATTTCATAAATGAGAATAGATTAGATGTTAATACAAGTTTTTCAATATGGTACAAACCAAGAGGTCAATGTCTGACCGGTCAGCCAAAGCTAGTTAGCCCAGATGGTGGATGGTGCAGCTACATCATTATAGGAATAGAAAAGCATTAAAGGAGACCTATTATGCCCCTTTTTTACAATATGTAATATAAGTCTCAGGTGTCCCAAGAATGTGCTTGTGAAGTTTCAGCTCAAAATACCCCACAGATTATTTATTTTATAATTTTGAAAATGCCTATTTTGAGTGGAAGCAGAAACATGCTGTTTTCGTGCATGTCTCTTTAAATGCAAATGAGCTTCTGCTTCACGCCCCCTTTTCCAGAATAGAGCTGTGCCTTTACAGCTCATAAACCAGATACTCTGCTAAATATATATATATATATATATATATATATAGAGCACACACATCCGAAGCACACACACAAAAAGCATGTGAGTACTACTATAAGTTGTTTTTCATGTCTTATTGCGCTTGAACTGTCAAATACACACAAGTTTATGTTAAAAACACACAGAAGTTATTAAAATAGTCGGTTATGTCTGTGAAGGTAAACATCCGGGAAAGAAATCGCATGTTTATGTTATATCTATGTGGCTGCAGCGTAAGTATATTGTAAATAAATCAATGAATCCAATGCTCTCTTGACTCCTCTGAGGCTGGGACTCTAAATAGTGCTCTGTGCTCATATGTGCAGCCATTGACAGAACAGTTAGCATGCTTTGCTCAAACTTTCGGCATAGTGCTAGAATTGGTACACCATAGCCGCTTACGAAAACACAATGATAGCGCCATGGGGTGAAACATGCAGATTAAGGGGCAGATTATATATAATGATATGATAAGATTCCATTTCTTTGTTGTGGGGGAGAGAAATCTGAGTGGGTAGATGCACCTAGGACCCAATGGTAAATTTCAGTACATTCAAAGCTTTTGTCTTTACCACGCTGGGTCAGTCCACCATCCAGTTCCCATGGCGATTGAATGCTTGTGGACAGCAGACTAATCTAGTGGAAATAGCACGGATTGAAGGTTACAGGCTAATCGAAGAGAAAATATATTGGTCTCGCTCTTGATGGGGCTGTAATGGATATATGATTGTTGTATGGCTGTCTTGCTGATAATGTCCAGTATATGCCAGCGTTATTTCTTTCAGATTGATGAAACTGTGAAAATAACACGTTAAACATTTAAGTACATAATTTTTATGAGTGTGTGCCAACACATATTGTGCAACAATACTAATAGTGTCCGGGAAACTATTTTAGAACAAACTCGTTGAGTAAATGATTCAATCAGGGTTGCCAGGTTTTCACAACAAAACCTGTCCAATTGCTGCTCAAAACTAGCCCATTAGTAGCCGAATCCCATTTTGAGGTGGGTCCCCTGTTAAAAATCATGTTCAGGGGGGTAAAATAAACTTTTTTGGCAGGGTTCCCCTGGTCAAATTAGCATTCCAGGTCCAAAATATTACATTATTGGAGTCGCTTCAACCCGCAGACATGGAAAAACAACCGGCGACAACAGTGTTAAAGTAGCCCAATTCCACGGGAAAATCACGGACTTGGCAACACTGGATTCAATGACTCCAGTTCTGAATGAATCAGTTGAATGAATTACCGTATTTACCCCAAAATGGTACATGTTAGTAGCTTAAAGGTATATAATAGCACTTTAAAAGTACATATTAGTACCTAGGGCTGCACGATTAATCGAACACAATTTCCATGCGCATTTTGTCAATAAAACCGGTTCTGTAATCAGCAGTAAATCTCCATCACCTGCTTTCAGATGGAGCAGCAATTACTACACAGAGCCGTGGTTCTCTGAAAGGTTACGCAAAAAAATCATAGACGATATTGCGATTATGAAATCGAAAGAAATCATTTACGATAATGACAGCTGTTTGCGTAGCTTCTCGGTGAACTACAGCTTTGTGTAGGTAGTACATCTGAAAGCATGTGAAAATACCACATTTAATAAGTTTTTACTGCAAACTCACTTCATAACGTCTGTCGAGTGTTTGAAATAAATCCTTCTGTGAGATGATTGTGGCACACAACATATTTAATAGTATTCTAAGCAGTGATGAAGGCATTATAAATGTACTTTATTATAATGAAAATTATAATAAGAAGAACTCAGACAAACTATATATTGTCGTAGTCGTATGTTTATCAGTCATGTTGAATCAGTGAATACAGTTAAATCTTCTGTTTATTCAGCGGCAGCGATCGTGATTTCATGGGTGTCTTTTTCGGGCGTATTTGGCATTTCCGCGCGAGAGCGCCCTCTGGCCTTCGGATGAAGATTTACTGCTTCTGCCTAATCGCGATTACGATTTTATTTCCATTTATCGTGCAGCCCTATTAGTACCTAAAGTGTATATTGTGGTACCTTTTAAATGAAAACCACCTCAATGACAGCTTTGTACCTTTTTTCTGAAAGTATGGGGAATACAATGATAGATAATCTCAGTTGAATTTCTCATTAGATTGCGGTTTAGCCTTGTTAGCTCCCTGCTCATGTCAAAGTCACAAACAATATTTGCACTTCCTGTAACATAAATGCAAACAGAAAGCTGTAACAAGATACAGGCTCTTCCAAGCAGCTTGTCCCTCAAAGTGTCTGCCAAGAAAAGAAATGAAATATGATGAATAACTAGACATCAATGTTTGTTGGAAAGTAGCTATGCATATTTCTCAATGATTGTGCATTTCCACGAACAATATCAGCAGCAGCAGCTGCTGGCTCACGCTGAGCAAATCTGTCATGACTGTATGTGTTAAATGCAAAAATCATTTATCTAGCTACAATTATACCCAGACAGAATAAATTCAGTTAGATTCATGCAAAAACTGAATTTGCATTGGCAGGGGTCTCATGACAGCATTATTTTATATGGTCTAAGGTTTCTCTAGGCAGCAGTTGCTGTGGGAGTCACAAAGGAATGGCCTTTTTCTGTTCTGTTGCATTCATTCATTCATTCACTCACTCACTCTGTATTTACAATCGTACCTGCCAGAAATCCCATGCACACCTCTTTAAACAGTATGTGTGTGGGAGAGATTGGTGTCATGAGGTCATATCTATAATAAATGTTTACCTGAGAGGTGCTGAGAGGGAGATGGGCGATCCTGACCACACCACTGAGAACGGTTAAATCTGATATTTAGTGCTGATATACAGCAAGGGCATCAATTCACAAATAACTGCTTATCTGTCTAATACAAAAGCAGTTAATGGTATGTTTTTATTGAAGAAAAAAAAAAGTATGACCCCTTTAATCTGTGTGATCACCAGAAGGGAAATAAATCTGCACTATAAACAAAAAAGATGTTAATTCAAATTCACAATGTTCATTATAAACTACAGCCAACTTTACCCTGTATTATAGCACTGTCCAATTCCAAATAAAATTGGAAAAACTGTACATTCAAGTTTATTCATACGTATTATACTAAAGCGTAAAACAACGTAAAGCATTTTTACGAAACAAAATCCCAAGAATCGATTATTCTAGCTTGTTTTCAGTTAAAGAACGGAGCACTGTAACGCACCTCCTATTCAATAAATCGTAATAAGCTTTGTGCTTTGTTACTTTTGATATGAAACAGAGACTCATATTTCAATTTCTGTCCATTTTATTACAATATTCGAACAATAAACGCTGTTTTGGTGCTGTTTAATATAAAGCGACAGATGAACAGCAGCACATGAACTGATCATCTCCATTTTAATAGCAGTTTAGCATTAAAATAAACATGAATAAAAGAAAGAGTACATAACAAAACATATTCAGTGGCCATAAACTTGTTACTCACCTAGAAAAATGAACTGCAGAGAGGAGCATTTCGCTAAATATATTTACCATATAACATATTCATTATTATTTTTACTGTTCTTTAGTGTTCACTATTATTCACATATAAAGTATATACTCACATACATACAGTACGCTTACATAAAGCACTATATACTATATGTGACCCTGGACCACAAAAGCAGTCATAAGGGTCCATGTTTTGAAATAGAGATTTGTACATTATTTGAAAGCTGAATAAATAACTTGCATTGATGTATGGTTTTATAGGACAATATTTGGCCGAGATTCTTAGCATGCATATTACTAATAAAAAATATGTTTGGATTTATTTACGGTAGGAAATGTACAAAATATCTTTATGGAACATAAATGATTTTTTGGCATAGAAGAAAAATTGATAATTTTGACCCATACAGTGTATTTTTGACTATTGCTACAAATATACCCGTGCAACTGGTTTTGTAGTCCAGGGTCACACATAGCAAATCCCAAATTTTTTATTGTCTATATTGTGGCAAAAAAAGTAAACTATATTATCAATCTAACTTTATTTTCACACATACAGTAAACTCACTTCAAAATCAATATCGATATATACTATATAGCAAATCTCAACTGCTTGATTATTTTTATCTTCGCAAAATTTTGCTTAGCTGGTTGTTCCCAGCCTGACCACTTAAGAAAGTGGCCAAAACCAGCCTGGTGACCAGCTATAACCAGGTTGGATGACCAGCTAAAACCAACCAACCAGCTTAGGCTTGGTTTAGCTGTTTTTTTTTCACCAGGGAATGCAGACTATCACCCAGTTCTAATTTGCTAAATGCAGGCGTGAAGATATTAAGCTATAATAAACATTAAAATCGTGATTTTCTGTAAACCTGCTTTGAAACAACTGTGAAAAGAGCTATCCAAACAAAATCATCTCGACAATATTTAACCAGAGCTTCAACCATATGCAGAGATTTGTTTTTGGATGGACAGATGCATAAAAATCTAACAATTAATAAAACACCTGGGTCTCATGAGCAGACAGCGCTTCTCTTGTTATTTGATATGCACCAATGCTCTGCCTCAAAAGCCAAACAAATGACCTGATTATATTTTAATATCTGTTGTTGAATGATTCCGTTTGGCACACAGGCCATTGATTCAAGGCACACTGAGGGGGCGAGAGTGTGTGTGTCAGCATTTGACGCATTTCCATCGATTCCCGCGCTTAATATCAGGCACAGTGATGCATGTTGGTAGCAGACGGTGACGTTTGACAGGGCAGGTGAAACCGCTGAACCTCCATTCATTCCAGTAGCGCTCCACCCACAACATGCTCAAGCTCTCCAGGCAGAAACTGTAATGAGCTTTTACAAGACATTGCTGACATCAATAGAGATTCTGTACTCAGTTTATTTTAGAGGTCTGTATCTGTTTATATTCACAAAATGGTATTCATATCATATTTTTCCACTGTGACTCCTATTTAATCACTATTATTTCTATTATAGTTTGAGTTGTTAGTGACCCTCATATTAATTTTTTATGGTTTTACATTAATAATTTGTACAAACTATGTTTGGGAACTAAGGTTGTGGTTATTAGCATGCACCATAGCACCATTTGCATACACTGTAGTATCATTAGTATACACTGTGTATATTAATCAGTCAGTCTTTGCCTTTAATGATTGTCAGGAGTTGATTAAGTGCTAAATCAGGCTATTTATTAAAAATGCCATTTAGTTTCAGCAAATGGATGCAAAACAGCATCTGTTGTTTAGTGTGTTTTTGAATCTTGGCCATGGAAATCCTCAGTTAAACTGCTGGCACTGCCAGGACTCTCTGGAATCCCTGTTGAAAAACAAAACCTACTTAAACCAGCCTAAGTTGGTTTGCTGGTTTTAGCAAGGTTAAGCTGGTCCCAGCCTCGTCAAATCAGTGTTTAGCTGATTTACACTAAAATACAAAACTTTTTTCAGCATGGATGGAATAAATTGATCAAAAGTGACTGTAAAGACATTTATAATATTACAAAATATTTCAATTTCAAATAAATGCTGTTCTTTTGAACTTTGTATCTTCTATTTTCAGCTTTGCATCACAGGAATGACATCTTAAAATATATTAAAATCGAAAACAGTCATTTTAAGTTGTAATAATACTTCACAATATAATGTTTTACTGTTTTTGATTGAATAAACGCAGACTTGGTGAGCATAAAAGACATCTTTCAATAACATCTTACCCTTAAACTTTTAGTGTACTTTTTTTTCTCTCAGAATGAAAATCAACTTGTCAAACTCCTTATAAATAACAATAGCAAAGAGTTACCTGTCGAGGAGATGCTGACATTATGTACACTAGGGGATATACTTCATGCTCTTTAGGATGGGCTGAAAAGCAATGTTCATGACATTTTCAAGGATGACACCAGGCAAAATAACACTGACCCTGCTGAGAGACAGGGAGAAAGCCAAGCCAAGCAAGTTACCATCTTTAATGACCAGTTATAAAGTGCTAGTTACCAGTGTAAGTTATGTTTGAAACCAAATAGGGCCAATTTGGATTGCATGTTAACTTCACCCAGTTTGCAATTAGGCTGTAAGTCCAGCGATGTCCATCTAAAAGCAGTTGAAGGGGTCATTGGATGACCATTTTTCCACAAGTTGATATGCTTTGTTAGGGTCTTAATGAGAAGTCTATAACATACTTTGGTTAAAATCTCAGTGGTAGTGTAAAAAACACAATTTTTACCTGGTCAAAATCAGCTCTTTCCAGAGTGAGTCGTTTTGTTGCATTTTCCTTTAAATGCTAATGAGCTCTGCTCGCCCCGCCCCCCTCTACAGGGGGCTGATGAGCCATTCTGTTTACTTTAGCTGCATTTAGCTGCTAAAAACTTGCTAACTAGCACGTTATTAGGAAAGGCGATTTGCAAAAATGCATAAAAACCCTTATATTCGCTTCTGCTCTAGCTGAAGCTGCATGACGAATGATTCACGCAAACTTAGACACATTTAGGCAGATGGAGGATTGGCGTATTTCCTTCAAAAATGAAAGTAACGTTCAGATGTTCAGCGGCTCAGATGTCGGGAGTAAATGACGACTGCTATGTTCATTATTACATCCAACAACAAAACACCTAAATCGCTCAATCGGAGACATTCTTGTCTTCCCTTGCACCAGAGTTGAAACAATATATTTATATATAGGAGTGTTTACAGCTCACTCAGGGTAGGTCTAAGGTAAGACGGTCGTGTCAATCAAGTATCGTGGGAGTGGCCTTGGTCTGTGTGACGTCACATGGACAAGATGCTGAGAATGGCTTGGTTTGAAAAAGGGGATATTACTTTTTATCATTATAGTATAGTGAATGATAGTGAATTTTTATCATTATAAAAAATGGTATGGTTGTGTACACACACTGCCAACACACATTTATGTTCAAACAACATGTAAAAGTGAGTTTTGCATCCGATTAACCCCTTTAACACCATTTTAGACTTTAAGACCCGGTTTAAAGGAATAGTTCACCCAAAAATGAAATTTACTTACTCAAAATTATTTACTCACCCTCATGTCATTCCAAACCCATAAGACCTTCGTTCATCTTTGGAACATAAATGAAGATATTTTTGATGAATTCCGAGAGCTTTCTGACCCTGCACAAACAGCAATGAAACTACCACATTCAACACTGTTAAAAAAAAAAAAAAAACTTTAGAAAAAGTTGTTGTTTTAACTTAAAAAAGTAAGTGTTTGTGCTGCCTTAAAATTTTAAGTTTACTCAACTCAAATATCCACGTTTTCATGTAATACAACTTAATATTTCATGTTGACTTAACGTAAAATTTTAAGGCGGCACAAACACTTACTTTTTTTTAAAAAAATTGAAACAACTTTTAATTTGTTTGTTTGTTTGTTTTTTACAGTGAAGGCCCAGGAAGGTAGTAAGAACATTGATAAAACAGTCCATGTGACAACAGTGGTTAAATCTATATTTTTATGAAACAACGAAAATACTTTTTGTGAGCAAAGGAAACAAAAATAATGACTTTATTCAACAATTTCTTGCAGAACACACATCAAAGACTGACAGGAAAGAGAAGAAATTATTAAATAAAGTCGTCATTCTCGTAGCTTCATAACATTATGGTTGAACCACTGATGTCACATGGACTATTTTAACGATGTCCTTTTCTACCTTTCTGATCCTTGAACGTGGTACTTACCTTGCTGTCTACACTGTAAAAAAAATAGTTTCAGCTTAAAATAATATGTTACCCCGCTGATTTAAAATGTTTAGTTTAGTCAACAAAAAATATTCCAGTTGTCACTTAAATTAACAATAAGTAACTTAAAATTTCAAATTGACTAAACTAAAAATTTTAAGTCAGCGGGGTAACAAATTATATTAAATTGAACAACTTTTTGAAAGATTTTTTTTTACAGCGTATGCAGGGTCAGAAAGCTCTCGGATTTTATCAATAATATTTTAATTTGTGTTCCGAAGATGAGGTCTTACAGGTTTGGAACAACAGGAGGGTAAGTAATTAATGACAAAATTTTCATTTTTGGGTGACCTATCCCTTTAAGATGTGTTTTGTCCATTCAATCACAATCGGACAACCCTAAATACCGGTATAAACAGGGTCTGAAATATTTTAAACTTGTCCACTTTCAACCACCTCAAGAAAATCAGAAAAGTGGTTGAAAGTTGATTTAAAGGTGTAAATGGAAATGCGTCTCTCTTGTTTACTTGTGATCCGATCGACCAAAATGCATCTTAATACCAGGGTGTCAAGTCAATCTAAGTATTGTTTTTTTTAATCAGAGAGCTGAGCTTACCATAACAAGTTTCTTTGAACTAATCAATTAGATGTGGAGCTTGTGCGACAAAACTTGAACTCGTACACAGAGCTTGCGTCTTATCTTTATTTCACAAGCTCAATGTACTTCCTCACCCCATTTCCATCCAACAAGGTCAGGCTCATTGATTCCGGAAACGTTGTCATGGCAATGCACTAAGGTTTGTTATTAGGTCTGCTTGGTAAATTGAAAGTCTGTCATTTTCTAAATTAGCCTGATAATGCTTGGCTGAGTAGAACCTTAAGCTATTTCCATAAACATACACAACATGCACACACCCCTAGCGGTACCTCCCTTCCTCCATCGCAGAATGGACCGGTAATGGTGCGGATGATGAGAGAAAATGACTCCTTTATTTCGCTGACTGTTATTTATTTATTTTGCATTTTTTCGGTCAACTTAGGAATACAAGAACAGGCCCAACATGGCCCTAAGGCAAGCCGAGTAATGACTTCACCTTCTGGAGGAGTTTACCGCTGCAAGCGTCAGACCTTTCTCTGCTTAGAATACATTTGTGTCTAGTTGACATGCCAGTGTCTGTTTGTGTGTGAGTTCACAAAAATGGGAACCAATAACTCTAGCTAGCCACAGATAATGAGACCCGTAGGACAAACTAGTGTCTAAATGTCCTCTCTGCTCATTGACAATGCAAACTTGCAACCTACATACAGTGCAGACTTCAGTAAGTCTCGGTGTCAGAAATACATAATGAAACCTGGCATCAATAAAAGGCTTTATTTACCAACACACCAAATAAAAGATGTTAGATAATAGGCCTAGAAAGGATTTGGACACTCAAGTCACACTACAAAGTATGAATGTTATTGCATTCAAAAACAAAGTATCAAAAAGCATCACAAAAAACATAATATTATAAAAAAAAAAGTATAATTATTTATAATATAATAATGTACAATTATTATAAATGTCAATATATTAAAAAATATATTCATAAATATAGTATGTAGTATTAAATGATGTAAATATATGAATACATATTTTAAAATATGACATTATTTATTTATTTTTATAATTTTTTTTTTTTGTTCAAATAAAAATGACACATATCCCCTAAAAATGACTAATTAGTAAATCCAAAAGATTTTATAATGATGATTTCACATATCCACTACACATCACTAGTTGGTTCATGCACAAAAAATGACTTGCAAAACTAAAATTTAATAATAGTAATTTCAAACTTTTGCTAAAAATGACTAGGTTAAAGATAACTGCAAAAATAATTTATATTTACTCCTGTCAAATCGATCAATCGCATTTAATTGCATCACACACATATTAATGTTGTATATATATATATGTGTGTGTGTGTGTATTTAAGAAATATTTACTTGTATACATATTCATATTTATATGAAATTATACATAAATATAAATATGTATTACATATATTTCTCTAATATATACTAGAGCTGTCAAACGATAAATCCCAATTAACTGCATCCAAAATAAAGGTTTTTGTTTAAAAAATATATGTGCGTATACTGTGTATATTTATTATGTATATATAAATACACACACATACATTATATGTGACCCTGGACCACAAAACCAGTCTTAAGTCGCTGGGGTATATTTGTAGCAATAGCCAAAAATACATTCTATGGGTCAAAATTATTGATTTTTGTTTTATGCCAAAAATCATAAGGATATTAAGTAAAGATCATGTTCCATGAAGATATTTTGTAAAATTTCTATTTTTGATTAGTAATATGCATTGCTAAGAACTTTAAGTACAACTTTAAAGGTGATTTTCTCAAGAAAGATTCCAGATTTTCAAATAGTTGTATCTCGGCCAAATATTGGTCTATTATAGCAATGTATGTGTGTATATTTATATAAAAATGAATCTTGATTAATCAATTTGACTAATTATAATTTAATTTAATTAGAACTAAATATTGAGACACTTCAAATTGTATTTTCCATACACAAACCTATTATACAAAACTCTCTTTTACATTATGTGATGAAATACGCCTCTAGTTAGAAACCTGTGGGGAAATGATTTCATACACCCACTAAAATCACCTTGGGACTAGTTAAAAGTCACCGCACAAATGTCTCTGCACATGTGAAATGAGTTCTGGGGAAAGCTTGCGCAGCATTTGTAAGCAGACGCCACTCAGTTCAGTATTTCCTTACACAGACCTGGCCACTTTCCACACGTCTACAGTAATTCAGGTCTGGTCATAATAAGCTGAAACCGTCCATATGCACCTGCATTTGTACAGTGAGTAAGAACTATTCAGTGTGAAATAGACCATCAGCCAATGAGGGGTGACAGAAACCCAGTTTCCCTTTCTCATTTTTTACAGTGCGATACATCAAATCTGTCCCGCTATAAAGAGAAGGCACAATGTAATTACTCTGTGCACTAGTCTCTTCAGTATCCTCATTCAAAAGGACAACTTAATCATCTTTTGTAGCGATGTCACCGCCATAAATGAAGACAAATGATTAAACTTGAAACAATACCGAAGCTGCAGGAAAAAGGGACGGCGCTTGGCAGATGATATTGGTGTTTTGACTAAATGTACAATGATGTAATGTCAGATGGCCTTACGTGTTTCCTTACAACTTAATATTGTAGACGTATTAATTTTTTACACCATCCTAAGAACCAAGTACATACAGGTCACCCAAGAATAAAAATTCTATAATCGTTTACTCACTGTCAGAAATGTATTTCTCTGTAGAACAGGGTGGCATTTTTAAAGAATATCCAGCAAAATAAATAAAATAAAAATGTAAAATTTTGCATTGGTTTCAATTTATATTGCATTTGACATAATAACATAATATATAGTTTATAAATCAATCAGTCATTTTAATTGTTTAATTATTTGAAATAATGTTTTTTTAAAGTGATCAAACAATTGATGCATTAATACAAAATGAATGCATAAACATTCTCAAAACTCAAAGTTTTGTGATTAACTGCAGTGAAATTAAAATTACATTAAAAATCGATTTATGGTCAAATAGGAACTCTTTGTCAAGTGTAGCAATTGCAAACAGAAAACGAAACGCCCACAGTCACTTGAAAGCTGACCTGATGGCAAAGCATTTTTGTTTTAAAACTAACAAACATAAGTTTACCCACTACAATCGACCTCCCGGGTTCAAGTCTGTCTCATCCCAAGCTCTCTGTCATGTCCCTGCGGCCGGACCCCACAGTGCGGAGCGATTACCTCCCTCCGTGTTATGAATACTCTCCACGCTTTCCTTGGCAAGCAGATAGGAGGGGTGACAGAGAGCTTGAACTGCAGAACGACCTTCTGTTACAGCTTTCAAACATCACTGCCATCTGTTTGCTGACCCTTTAATGGATGTTCTCCATGTGTCTAACCTATGACCGAAGGCAATATCCACAACTACAGCCTGAGACAGTGTCTGCTGAGATGGTCTCCTCCCTCCATGGGACATCAGAGATTGGTCTACTTGATTCGTTATAAGCACAAAAATCATTAAAACAGAGAAAACTTTGATGAAATAACCACTAGGCTATTTGTGAAGAAAAAAATGACTAATGAGCTTCCTGACTTTTTAAACACAAAGAATGTCCATGTCTCTGTTAAATCTACCAAAAAGACTATATTCATAAGGGCATGTTTAAACACACTTTTTTGTTGCTGAAACATTCATACATTTTTGAAGCGTTCCACTTTAATTAAACTATTCAACGACGGAGAAACTGAAAGTGCAGATGAAATAAAGTTAGAATTCATTATAGCTGGGGAAATAGTGTTATTTAATAAAGCAATACACCACCTGAGTTTAAGAGTTAAGTAAATTACCACATTATTCACAGTGTGAAGAAACACACATACAAAACGGTGGCACCAACCATCAAATGATAAAATAAAGCTATATTTAATAAAGGGATACATCTGTTTCCACGTCGGAATACGCTATACTTTTTTCAAGTAATGTACTGTAGCTTATTAGCCTAATCGTAGGCTGTTTACAGTTTGCAAACAATCTGCCACATTAAATTGGATGGATGGAATAGAACTGAACAGAATAGAATAGATGGATAGTATAGGATGGATAGATGGATGAAATAGAATAGAATAGAACAGAATATAATGGATGAACAGAATACAACAGAATAGAATATAATGGAATAGAGTAGATGGATAGAAAGGGCGTAAAGTAAATCCTGGAAAAGGGCAGGATGGGGTGGATGCATGCAATAGAATATGATGGATGAATAGAATAGAACCGGTAGATGGATAGAATAGAATGAAATAGAATAAGTGGATGAATAGAATAGAATATAATGGATGAATAGGAAAGGGCAGAACAGGTTGGATGGATGAATCGAATCGAACTGAATAGAATTGGATGGATGGATAAAATAGAATTGAATGATGAAATAGGATGAAATAGAATACGGTGGATGAATATAATGGAATAGATGTATATAACTGGTAGATGGATAGAATAGAATGGATGGATGGAACAGAATATGAACAGAATACTGAATAGAATAAAATAGATTTGGAAGGATGATAGAATAAAATGATAGAACAGAATGAAATAAAATAAGTGAACAAATAGAATAAAATAGAATAGAAGAATAGAATATGGTGGATGAATAGAATAGAATAGAATAGAATAGAATAGAATAGAATAGAATAGAAATAATAGAATAGAATGGATGAATGGGAAAGGGCAGAACAGGTTGGATGGATGAATCGAATTGAATAGAATTGGATGGATGGATAAAATAGAACTGAATGATGAAATAGAATATGGTGGATGAATATAATGGAATAGATGTATATGACAGAGTAGAAATTCTATCATTCTGTTGTTCAATCAGTCATTCTGTTATTCTATCTATCTGTCATTCTATCGTTCTGTACAATAGATGAATAGAATAGAATAGCATGGATGATTAATGGATGGATGGATGGATGGATGGATGGATAAGGGCAGGACAGGGTGGATGGATGAATTGAATACAACAGAACAGAACAGAATTTAATGAATAAATAGAATACAACAGAATAGAACAGAATGGAATAGAGTAGATGGATGGATGGATGGATTAATGGATAGGAAAGGGTAGGATGGGGTGGACGGATGCAATAGAATATGATGGATGTTTGAATAGAATAGAATAGAATAGGACTGGTAGATGGATAGAATAGAATGGATAGATGGAACAGAATATGAACAGAATACTGAATATAGAATAAAATAGATTTGGAAGATTTTGAAATGATAGAATAGAAAGAAATAAAATAAGTGAATGAATAGAATAGAATAGAATAGAATAGAATAGAATAGAATAGAATGGATGGATGGATGGATGGATGGATGGGAAAGGGCAGGACAGGTGGATGGATAAATCGAATCGAATAGAACAGAATTGGATGGATGGATGGATGGATGGATAAAATAAAAACTAATGATGAGATAGGATGAAATAGAATACGGTGGATGAATAGAATAGAAATTCTATCGTTCTGTTGTTCTATCAGTCATTCTATCTATCTGCCGTTCTCTCTTTCTGTACAATAGATGAACAGAATAGAATAGAATAGAATAGAATAGAATGGATGATTAATGGATGGGTGGATGGAATGGAATAGAACAGAATAGATGGATGGATGGGTGGGTTGGTGGATGGGCAAGGGCAGGACAGTGTGGATGATTAAAAAGAATCGATTTGAACAGAATTGGATGGATGGATAAAATAGAATTGAATAGAAATAGAATGAAATAGCATATGGTGGATGAATAGAATAGAATAGAATAGAATAGAATAGATGAATTAGATGGATGGATAGGGTGGGTGGATGGATTGAATAGGCTGAATAGAATAGAACAGAGAAACAGAAAAAGTGACAGACAAAACAGCTATGCACAAAAATTCAATTGGATTTGGACTGACAGTTTGAACAAGACTGCAACTAGATGGACAGAAAAATTCAAAGAATGACAGATAGACTGAATTACAAATACATTCATTCATTCTCATCAGAATATGCTATGCTTTTGCCAAGTCTGCCAAATTATTATAAAATGTGCAGTCACAGGTGTGTGTTTATCAGCCTTTTATAACAATGTCAAATATCTCAGAATTCTCAGTCAAAACTAGCCATTTTATATTCATTTTGGGATCATTATAGACACTAAAAATGCATCTGCATCTCAGTAGCATTGCCAGCTCAAAGGCTGTTTTTAAGATGCAGTGACCGCATGCACCGTTCTTCAGTCGTCAAAGAACTTTGGCAAACAACAATCTGATTTTCATCTTAAATACAAAGTGTTTCCAAGGACACTGCTTAGAGATTAAGATTCCAGTTTTATGGCACAGCAGTTGTACACATGAAGTAGCTGGAAGGAGAGTCGCACCTTTTCTTCTTCATTCAGCTCAGACAGTGATTGTTATTCTGCTCGGCTCGGTACAGTCCGCAGGTTGCAACGTGTTTCCCATTTTCATTTCTGCATACTCTAAATATTGAGAAGTTTCCTTTTTGACCTCTGAGAAATGTTGCGTCTTCACCATCTAACGGCTGAGAATAACAGAGCATGACCCAACAGTTTGCCATGCAAATCAATCAGTACAGCAGAAGCAAGAGGAGGGAAACCTCTAAAGTGGCCTCTCTCAAAGTTCAGTTCCCTCATGAGAACTGAAAACCAAAAAACCAAAAAAAAAAAACAAATCTCTCTTTCTGTCGGTTTAGCAACCACACAGAACATCATAGCAACCACCTAGTGACCAGGCAATAGATAGCTGCTTATGTGCTTTGCTTGGTTGATAGGTTCTTGCTACACTCTACAAAGGTACATATTAGTACCTTAGGTGCATATATTAGTACCTAAAAGGTACAAAAGTGTACCTTTAAAAAGGTACTACCCTAGCGACAGCTTTTGTACCCGTTTTTTCAAGAGTGTATCTTGTTCTAGGGCATTTCTGTGTGATTACTATTGTATTCTAGGTTTTTGCTAGGGCATTCTTGGATGTTGATGAGAGAACGAGAGATATACAGGGAGAAAGACAGATAGAATAATAGACAGAACGCAAGAACACCAGACAGAACAATCCACAGAACAACCACAGAGCAATATATGAAACGACACAGTGACAGTCAAAATGACAGAACGCTATAGAGAACAAAAGAGCGACAGAACAACAGAATGACCGACAGAATGACAGATAGAACATTAGAAAGAACAATAGAACAAAGATACGGCAGACAGAATGATGTAGCGATAGAACGAACAACAGAACAGCAGATAAACAAAATGATAGAAGGACATATAGAACGATAGAACAACTGATAGAAAGGCATCTAGAATGATAGTGACAGACAGATCGACAGAATGGCAGATATAACAAAAGAAATAATAGAAAAACAGGTAGAATGGCCAATATATCAATAGAATGAACAATAGACAGAATGATAGTTAGAATGACAGTGACAGACAGAAAAATAGAATAAATAATAAACTGATATATAGAACAATAGACAGAACAACAGAACAGTACATAGAACAAAAGGTAGGTACACATACAGACAGACAGACAGATAGATAGATAGATAGATAGATAGATAGATAGAACAACTTTTCTATTATATCCTATTATATTCTATTCCATCCATCCATCCTATTCTATCCATCTATCTCTATTCAGTTCCATTCATCCATCCATCCATCCATCATCCATCCATCCATCCATCCACCCATTCTATTCTATTGTATCCATCCATCCTATTCCATCCATCCATCTCTATTCTATCCATCCATCCAATTCTATTCCATCCATCCATCCATCCATCTATTCAATTCCATTCATAAATTATCTATCCTATTCTATTCCATCCATTGAGCCATCCAACCATCCAATTCTATTCCATCTATCCATCTCTATTCTATCCATCTATTCAACTCAATTCCATCCATAAATCATCTATCGTATTCTATTCCATCCATCCATCCAATTCTATCCGTCATTCTATTCTATTCTATCCATCCATCCAATTGTATTCCATCCATCCATCCATCTCTATTCTATCCATCCATCCATCCATCCATCTAATTCTATTCTATCCATAATTCATTCTAATCTATTCTATTCCATCCATCCATCCATCCATCCATCCATCCATCCATCCATTTCTATTCTATATCCATCCATCCAATTCTATTCTATTCCATCCATCCATCTCTATTCTATCCATCCATCTATTCAATTAAATTCCATCCATAAATCATCTACTGTATTCTATTCCATCCATCCATTCATCCATCCAATTCTATTCTATCCATCATTCATTCTATTCTATCCATCCATCCATCCATCCATCCATCCATTCAAATCTATTTCATCCATCCATCTCTATTCTATTCTATCCATCTATCATCAATCATCCATCCTACACTATTCTATCCATAGATAGATGGATAAAACAACAGAATGACAGATAGATCAAATAATAGAATGACAGACGGTAGAACAACAGAACGATAGATAAAACGATAGACAGAATGATAGAACGATATAACAATAGACAGAATCATAGAACAATAAATAGATAGATAGACCCGTTGGTCTGGAGTGTGACATCAGACATGTCTAATTCACACGCATCATGTATCTGAAAAATGAACATTTGTCAGTCTTTGGTTCCTTTGGAAATGAAAGGCTTTATATTGTCTCTTTATAATTCAGAAGGAATATGAATTCAATTCGTCAAGCTCTTAAGACAGACGAAAAAGTTTCAGCATTTGTCCACGGGGTTCAGTACTGCAGAGAAATCATATGACAAAATGTAATTTGCGAGCTTGGCCGCTCTAAAGCTTTGCTCTTGGCAACAATAACATCCTGGAAATAATATGCTTGCAGGGAACCTACATGGATGCCAAATTTACCTCTTCATTATCATCATCACCATCAAAAACAGCACTGTAAAATACAGTTTTCATGTTAAATGGCAATAAACAGCTTAATTTGGAAAGGAAAATTAGGGGCTTTTTTAAACTGAAGGGCTGAAGGCACACTATTATTAGTTTCATAACTCTGCGTATGATTAGTCATGAAGAAATAATAAATACCCTGCTCTGCAACAGTAGTAATGTACAATTTTAGCTGCAGGAGTGTGCCATTCTGGAAATACGTGAAATATGAGCCAGTCACATTTCATCATTTATTGTCTAGAAATTAAAGTAATAGTTGACAGTTTGTGGGTACTTTTCCCTTCTTCAACACAGTCCGAATCTAAACAACCAAACAACTGCCTTCCCAAATTATGTCTTCATAAAAAAAAAAAAAAAAAAAAGTTTAAAAAGCAGCTTACAAGATAAAAGCACCAGAAATCTTGCCCTACACTGAAGCTCTGAAAGTAAATACAATGTACATAAATAAACAGTACTACTACTACTACTACTACTACTAATCATAAATAAATAAATAAATAAATAAATAACATTTAATAAAAACATAAGTAAATACATTGTTCATACATAAATAAATAAAATGTAATTAAAAATCAAATGTAAAAACAACATACAATAATATAATAAACATACTTGCAAAGCATATAAATATACAAATACTTCATAATACAAATACTAGATAAATTATTGAAACTACTATATAACAAACAGTATAATAATAATAACAATAATAATTAATAATAATAATAATA
>JAHKKF010521688.1:0-11754 GCA_019740295.1 Labeo calbasu
AAAAAATTAAATATACTAAATAACTATGCCTTAAAAATAATTAATGGGTTTAACATTAATTCAACAGATTTGCAAAAATGATGACATTGCTATTACATGACATTGATTTTAATCACAGAATACAACTGAGAAACGGACTGTTTTGAAGTGTGGAATAGGGAGACATGATATATTTAAAACTAGCTACTTTTCATACTTTTCATAATTAATTTTATTTTAAAGAATAGTTTATCTATTGATATGTTCCATCCAACATCCTTCCCGTTTCAACAGAAAATGGCAAGTCTTGTACTCCTAGAAAAAACAATCTTTGTAAAACAAAGAGAAAGCTTGATCTGTATGACGGACTCGTCCAATCAGCATTTGGCATGAATCATTCGTCCGGTGCCGTCCAGCTGGCACGTTAAGAGAGAATAAGAGATAGAGAGGAAGTGGGAAAGAAAATGAGAGAGACTTCAATCTATAGGTCCGTTCTGTTCTGTCTTCTTTATACTGAGCTATCAGTGGACTGCGGTTTGTTTGCTTTTGGCAACACTACACAGGCCGTACCCACCCAGCACTCCTTCTCTCCTTCCTCCACTGTCCAGTTGTCACGCTCTGCAAACCCGTCACGTTCAACGATCCCCATTTGCCTTTCAAGCAAAGGGCGAGATGTGTGTAAAACTGGATAGTAGCACCTGTTTTATATACTTTTACACCTATAATTTATAAAAAAACATCAATCTAGCACGGTCAAGGAGGAAGATTTACAAAAGAAAAGTAAAACAACTCAACAAATACCCTTTAAAAGTGTATTGCCTTTAATGTTTCACTTTCAAACCTTGACAAATATGGATCAACAAAACAACAAGCCACTTTCCAAAGATGCGGTTTAATTTGAAGGATTTTATGAAACGTAACAAGCACCCGACTGCAAGTAAATGAGTTCGATGAAGCCCTGTCAGACTGAAGAAATTAACCGAGAATGACAGAAGATTCAGATGTGAGCTGAAGTACCTGGCTCATCTTCAAAGTCCGACATTTTGCAGAATAATTGGCTGCGTCAACACGCTTTTGATGAAAGAGAATTCGAGATTCGCAGAATACAAAGATTTTTGGACTGCGCCGAAGCTCGCTCCCTGTCACCCGGCGAACGAACAGGATTCACTTCACCTTAGAAGAAAGACGTGAGGTGAAATGTCGATCTGTATCTAGAGGCTTTGTTCCTCCTAATGACAAAATACAGTAACTATGTGGAAGTAGCAACTCAAAACGAATCTCATTCTCTTCAGTGCAACTCAAAAAGACCTGTGGTTGCAGTCGTCTCCTTGGAGGTTTGTATAGGAGTTGTTTTGCGCATGGGAGAGATTAGACGGCTAGTTCACATGCTATAGAAAGTTTATTCAGGTAAACGTTCAATGGTGTGTCTGTCAGCTTGAAAAAACAAACGAAGAAAATCCAACATGTTCATTCACTCTACATTATCTGCAAGGACCCTTCAAAGGCTATTTTAGAGGCAATCTCACGCACCACAACGACCACCGCAAGCTTTGATTTTAATGCGAATACACACGTGCAATATGATAAGTCATGTTCAACCAACATCCGGAAGAACTACCATTGTTCTAGATCCGGCCCGCAGTTCAGGTATTAGAGGTGAGATTGCATTTCAGCTGAATAAACCAACTTCAAAGAGTTCAAGGAAAACCTCCCAGTTAATCTACAACTGAAGGTTAAGATTGCTGAGCAGGGGTTTCGTTAACACCGGTGTTTTCTCAAGGTCCTTCTTTCTAGGTCACAGTCTAATGCTTTTTCCCGAACCCCCTTTGTAAAGCAGAGGCACTACCCACTGCTGTGAAAAACAGCTTAAAATTATTTTTTTCCCCCATTTTCTTTGATGATATGCTGGTTGCTGAAAGCAATATGTTAAGAAAACTAAACTAATTTCATTATACTGTAGAACACAATTTCAGAGCAAGCACACTTTTATCATTTCATAAAAAAAACTCATTCACAATAAGCGCTGACACTGTTACTTTTTACTTCCTATTCAGCATATTTTGGGAAAATAAAATAAAACAATAAAATAAAATTAAATTAAAAAATCAAAAATTAAAAATAAAATAAAATTAAATTAAAAAATCAAAAATCAAAAATTAAAAATAAAATAAAATAAAATAAAATAAAATAAAATAAAAAATTAAAATAAAATAAATTAAAATAAAATAAAATAAAATAAAATAAAATAAAATAAAATAAAATAGGGAATCACAGATTCCCAGATTAAAATCACAAGTTGTTTGTTAACATTAGTTAATGCACTGTGAATTAACATGAACAATGAACAACTGTATTTTTATTAACTAACACTAGCAAAGATTAATAAATAGTGTAATAAATGTAGTGTTTATTGTTCATTCGTGTTAGTTAATACATTAACTAATGTTAACAAATGACACCTTATTGTAAAGTTATCATAAAATAAAATAATAAAATAAAAAGGTTTTAGTTTATTAAAATTTACTTTTTTTTATTTTATTTTATTTTATTAAAATACAGATATTTACTTTATTTATAATAAAATAAATTAAAATAAAATAAAATTAAATTAAATCATTCGTTCATTGGTTAACCTTAGTAAACTACATTAGTTAACATGAACTAAGAAAAACAATGCATTAAAATCTGAAGTTGTGTTGTTTTAACATTAGTTAATGCACTGTGAACTAATGACTGTATTTTTATTAACTGGAATTAACAAAGATCTATAAATAGTGTAATAAATGTAGTTCATTGTTTGCTCGTGTTAGTTAATACATTAACTAATGTTAACAAATGACAATATTGTAAAGTGTAACCATAAAAATAAAATAAAATGAAATAAATAAAATAAAATAAAATAGGTAACACTTTACAAGTTTTATTAGTTAACATTAGTTAACTACATTAGGTAACATGAACTAAGAATGAACACTGAATTATTAAAATCTGAAGTTGTTTTTTAACATTAGTTAATGCGTTGTGAATTAACATGAACACAAGGAATGACTGTATTTTTATTAACCAACATTAACGAAGATGAAAATTAAAATAAAATAAAATAAAATAAAATAAAATAATATAAATAATTACCTGTACACATGTAATGGTTTTATTCAAGTCAAAAAACAACATGAATATATTGGGTTACACCAACACAAGCCATTTTTAGAGGTCAGTCAGGTGATGGAAGCAGCAACACATTTTTTTCTTCTTTATTGTGACACATCCAAGTGAAACGGATTGTCGAAATAGAAAAAAAAATTAGGGAACTTGGTTCAGTTCACTAGTTTTTGATTGGATAAAGGCAGATTTGAATGTGAGCCAGAGATTGACCAAAGAAAAACAGGTTTGGGGTTTAAGCGGACTAAAAGATTAAGAAGTCACTTAACTTTACTCTGTTGTTTCACCAGAAGATTGATTTATTATATTTTGATTAAAAATGATGAGCTCAAAATAAAAAAGAAACATTAGCAATAACTTAATTATATATACAATAATGAAATGTGTATGTAATATCAATATAGGGCGAGTTTCCATTTCATGAACAATCGCCCATCACGTTATGCACTTTATTCTTCAACGCGTAAGTAAGCCCATGGGCGAGACTTCCAGTTTATTAAAATAACGAGAAGAATAACAAAGCACAGTAAACAGTAAAACTGTTAGCACTACAATCCAGTGTGTTCATAAATAAGATAATACATTAAAATAATATGGTAAGTCACACCAATTCGCAATAGCAAGCAGCAAAACAAGCTGGACGTGGATGAGATCGAAAGCCAGAATCATAAAATTTACAAATGGCCACGTCCACTCACACAAAAAAATAAGGTGGATGCATTACAGAACTGGCGATGTCACTAATGATGTATGCCTTTAAGTTTCTCTTGGCACAGCTAATATAGATTTAGTAGTCACTACAGTACTAACACAGCATGTCCTGTCTCTCACGAGAGCATAATAAGCATGACATTGGCTTTTGATGGACAGATTTGTTATGAATGAGACCGGAGGCTCCTCTCAGCCTGAGCTGTGCCAACTCTGTGCCCCCATGTCTCCTCCATAAGCACCGAGTCTGCAGACTGTCCTTATTTGGTCACAGAGGAGAGCGAGGGGCCCACGGTGCCCACCATCATTCTCCCTCCATCAGACAAACCTGCCTGTTAGGAATCACTGCTGAACACTGACCGTCTGTGGCTAAATTAAGGACCAGCTTACAGCAAAATGGAAAGTGTGTGGATATCGTTATTGGATAGAAGAAAAAATAGGACCTTTTTTTCCAGTTTTTTTCTTAGAGAAACATGAGGTGTTGCACTAATTGTACTGATTTTACTTTCTTTACTTACTCTTACTTACTAAGGCGATTCTTAAATTACACAGTACCAATCAATAGTTTGTGATTTAGGCTGAAACAGTTGTGAAGCCACTATTTCCTAAGAATGTGCTGATTAATGCGGACTGTCGTTGTTCTAACTACTTCGTTTAAAAATGAAGAATGTATCTTGGTTTGAAAACTACATTGTTTCATCAGTTAGTCACGTTAGCACTCGGCTAACGTATCCACCATTATTGTTTTAAGTGTTTACAGTTTGCCAGCTAAACTTTAATGTTAAACTTGCATAAGTGTTAAACAAAATGTTTTTATGTCATTATTTTAAGAACAGAATGGAGCACTATAATATTGTTTTATGGAAAGGTGCATGCTAGGGTTGCAAGGTTGTCACAACAAAACCCGCCCAATTGCTACTTAAAACTAGCGAGGGGGGTCCCGTTAAAAATCGCGTTCCGGGGTGTAAATTACATGCTTTTTGTCCGGGTTCCCATGGTAAATACGCATTCGAGGAGCTAAATATGACGTCGCTTCAACCCGCGGACATCAAAAACAACCGTGGACTTGGCAACACAGATGGTAGCGCTCGCTAACCTTCTCAAGAACTCCTCTCTGTGCCAATCACAACAGGCTTGACCAGCTGACCAATCAGAGCAGAGAAGGTACATGGAGGGGAGGGGTTTACAGACATTATGTTCAAAACTGACTTGAACAAATCTTTTCGAAATCACTGACTAATGACTCTATGTATAAATGTATATTTTGAGAAAATCTGTTTGCATTTAAACTTGTTGTATTGGACTCCAACACAATATTAGGACACTTTAAAAAAACATATGATCTGCTCTTTAAAGCCAAGTATAAATCTCATCAAGTTACTGTTTTTTAACAGTTTACATTTATTCCAAAATAATAACTCAAGGCAGTAACAATTTAAACAACATATTTTATTTGTGAACTTATGTTCAGCTATTCTTTTTAAAAGCTAACTTATAACTATTTTACAATTTTCTGGATTGTCATCAAAGCTCTGTAAATATTGGTCACAGACACTGAGTTTTCTTTAAATTTCACCAAGCTGTTTACTCACTGAAAACAGATCATGTTTTCATGCCAATTTAAGTCTTATTTTGATGTACGAAGTGGTTAGTCTTCCCATTAAAGGAGAACTCCACTTCCAGAACTGCAATTTACAAATAATTTACTCACCTCCTTGTCATCCAAGATGTTCAGTCGTGAAGAAATTATGGTTTTTTGAGGAAAATATTTCAGGATATAATGGACTTCATTGGTGCCCCGATTTTGAACTTCCAAAATGCGGTTTAAAATCAGCTTCAAAGGGCTCTAAACGATCCCAGAAGAGGAAGAAGGGTCTTATCTAGCAAAACGATCTGTCAATTTTTTCGAAAAATAACAATTTGTATACTTTTTAAGCACAAAAGCTCGTGTAGCACAGGCTCTGGGATGCGCGTCCAAGCTGCTACGAATTAGCATTGGGTCGTTCTTGAACGATTCTTTCATTTTGAACAAATCTTTAATGTGACTCGGGAAGAATGAGTCGTCTCGGGGAGTGATTTGTTCAGTCGCACATGCGCAACATCCTATGAGGTTTTGTAGTGGAATTAGTTCACCTGTTTCGAGTCTTTGGGTTTTCATCTTATGCGTTCGTTCATCTTATGGGGCTGTCACGTGATGGACGAACGACTCAAACCCAAAAACTTGTCAGATAAGAGGTGAGGTGAGCTAATCATAGACTAAGGACCCAGGTAAACAATGAATTCATCTTTTCTGTTTCTTATAGCATTATAGATTTGTCTTGTTTGTAGTGTAATCAATGTTTGTGTAAGCAGCAGATGTGTTAGGGAAGTAACACGTAACATTTTAATTATAGTTAGCTAAAATGAACGAAATGACTCTAAAAGATTCGTTCATTTTGCTGAACGAGACTCAAAGGTCCGAGTCAGTAAAACGATTCGAACTTCCCATCACTACATTGAATCACGTGTAAGTTCATTGTCGGTGTACTGAGTATGGCGAAAAACTCCATCTTATTTTCTCCGACAACTGTTGTACCTTTTTGTTTGTAAACAGCGTTTGCAAACTTACTTGCACTTTCTTTATATGGAGAAAAATCCTGAAATGCTTTCCTCAAAAACCATAATTTCTTCACGACTGAAGACAGAAAGACATGAACATCTTAGATGACAAGGGGGTCAGTAAATTATTTGTGAATTGTTGTTCTGGAAGTGGAGTTCTCCTTTAACGACATTGCATTGTTCATTCAGATTGATTCGCAAACGCGGAACGCACACGAACACAAGAGGCGGGATTTATTGCATGAACCACGGCCAAGCATAACCAGTCATATCCAATCAACCAGGTATTGCCTCCTCTCACCTGACTTTCCTCCATTCATTCTCATTTACCCCCCACTAAACTCACGGCACACTTTAGGGTGTCTGTTAAAACTCAAATGGCTCAGGGGAGGCGAAAGAAACTCTGAATCCCGCTGTAACTTTACCTGCTGTATTTTGTAATATTGCTTTTGATTTATTTTTGTACTATGATTTTTTTCTTATCCAATAATTTGCCCTGCCTCCCTTGCCTCCTCGGAGAGAGAATATATAATTTTCACAAATGCGTAACTCTTTCTCTCTCCTTTTTATTTCCTTTTGATTCCACATTGCCAAGTAGGGTTGTCGTGGAAACCATTCTGATGCTCACTTCCTGGGTCACAAAAGCAGGATTCCCATGCACTCTTGTGAGGAGGAGCTGCCTGGAATGTACTAAAGTCAGCGCAGCTCATTTACGTGTGCCTCAAGGAGACAGGGAGTGAGAAATCAAGTGTGTTTGTGACTAAAGGTCAACCTGAGCCTTGGGAGTTGCACCATGCTCTAGTGACTGCATTTGCAATCGCCGCTAAGGTCAGTTCCCTTACACACCGACTTAAGTCTCCTGCCATCCCAACCCCCCATACTGACAGAAGAAGTGCCTGAATACACCTTGCCTTTTCATTGCAAAATACCTTTCACTATGCACTTTTCCAAATGGAAAAAGACAAGCTAAGAGGCTGTCGAAGCTTCTAAAAGCACTAAATCCTGTGGCAGTCAGGGATGACAGGGACTTTTCTTTTCACATTGTCAATAAAATGAGATAGCCTTCCACCAAAGCTGTCAGTAAATGCTTCGCACCTATAAAGCCTGTCTGCAGCTGTCCCTCACCTCACAGCTCCCCGGAGATGTCAGCTGTGCAAGGTGTTTTAACATTCTTTAATCATTTTAAAGGACAAATCTGCAGTGCACTTCCTTCGTTTAGTGCTTCGTATTTGCGAGCATCGCTGTGCATGCACACTGGGCAGAGGGATTTCTGAAGGTCAGCATTCACTATATGCCTGGAAAACACTGGCACACAAAAACTAAATCCTGTCATTTAGAGTTTAATCCTATTAGAGCTATTTCATTCACACAAATTCATGTTAGACTCTGAACCAAATGCATAAAGCAATCCCTTTCTCCCAAAATGAAAATTCTGTCATTAATTACTCATTCTTATCTCCTACCAAACCTGTAAGACCATTGTTCATCTTCAGAACAAAAATTATGACATTTTTGATGAAATCCAAGAGCTTTATGACCCTGCATAGACAGCAACTACCACGTTCAAGGCTCAGAAAGGTAGTAAGGGCATCTTCAAAATAGTCCATGTGGCATCAGTGGTTCAACCGTAATACTATGAAGCTATGAGAATACTATCTGTGCGCAAAGAAAACAAAAATAAGGACTTTATTCAACAATTACTTCTCTTCTGTGTAAAAACATGTAAAAAAAAATATACAGTGGCTTGCGAAAGTTTGGGAACCCTTTGCAGAATCTGTGAAAATATTAATAATTTTAACGCATGTTTTTTATTTAATACTGTCCTGAGTAAGATATTTTACATAAAATATGTTTACATATAGTCCACAAGACAAAAAACAGCTGAAACTATTAATGTAACCCCATTCAAAAGTTTGGGAACCCTGTGTGTGGTTACCTAGATGATCTGTTTTTTGGTTTTGTGTTGGTTGTTCATGAGTCCCTTGTTTGTTCTGAACAATTAAACTGAGCACTGTTCTTCAGAAAAATCAGAGAACCAGCTTTTCACACTGAGGACAACTGAGGGACTCAAACACAACTATTACAAAAGGTTCAAACATTCACTGATGCTCCAGAAGGAAACACAATGCATTAAGAACCGGGGGGTGAAAACTTTTTGAATTTGAAGATCAAGGTAAATTGTACTTAATTTGTCTTCTGGGAAACATGCAAGTGTCTTCTGCTGATTCCGAAGGGCAATACTAAATGGGAAAAAAATATATATTTCAAGAAAATAAGAAAAATTTAGACATCTTCATCCTGTTCAAAAGTTTTCACCCCCCTGCTCTTAATGCATAGTGTTTCCTTCTGGAGCATCAGTAAATGTTTGAACCTTTTTCAATAGTTGTATTTGAGTCCAATCATACAGTCACTACTGGAAAGGGTTCAAATATGCAATAGATGCTGGAAAACAGAAGAATCTGCAAGACCTGGAGGATTTTTCTGAAGAACAGTGCTCAGATTAACTGTTCAGAACAAACAAGGGACTCATGAACAACCATCACAAAACCATAAAACAGTTGTAGATCATCCAGGTAACCACACATAGTATTGAGAACCAAAGGAGGGGGTTATTTTAATAATTTCAGCTAGTTTTTTGTCTTGTGGACTATATGTAAACATCTTTTATGTAAAGTATCTTACCCAGGACAGTACTAAATAAAAATAACATGCATTTTTTAGGATCTCTCTCATTTTGTTAAAATGACTCACATTTTCACAGATTCTGCAAGGGGTTCCCAAACGTTCGCATGCCACTGTATATTATACACCATTTTCAAATGTCACAAAAAGAAAAGCCATTTAAAGTTTCTCCACACATAAAACCATAGACTATGTAGAAGAAAAGTTCCCTCTCCCTTCTCTGTGATCTCCTTTAAAGGCAGAGAAAGGCAGAATGTCATTCCAAAGCACCAAGGTCGGGTCTTATCCCTGACCGCTGCTCATTAAAAAAAGAGGATTAGAGCACAGACTTGGATGGACACAAGATTATTTAACAGTGCTTTCTTTCACTGCTTTTTGATTGAATGGCCCGCTCTGAAACAGTTTCTCGAGGATCAGCCAAGTGTTTGAATACAAGTAAGCGATAGTAGGTGTAATCCACATTATTGAGCCTGTTCTAATGTAAACTCTCCTCCCACTAAAAAAAATTAAACTATGAAACAGGTCAACGTAAGAGCTTCTCCTTTTTTTAGTTTCAGGATAGATAACACAACCTCTCCGGGATAATCCAACCCTTTTCTATTTCTACAGCAAGTAATAGTTTAGCAATTAACAGCACAAATGCATTCCCATTCCCCTCGTCTTTGGAAAGTGCACATCACTGTATTCATAACTCGCAACGGATCCGCTGATTGGCTAAAGGAAATCTGCGGCAGAAATAGACCAAGGGAATTATCAAGCAGTCGGTATGACCGGTTCATGATGAGAGACTTCAAAAAACGTTCATTTACGTCCTTGTGCAGCTATTATATCTGTAGGAAAGTCCTCTCCACCCACCGAGTGGTTTAATTACCACCTTTGTTGCGATGCTGAGATCAGGAATTCATGGTGGCACTGGAAACAACAACAAAGTGTAGTCTTTTAGCATGGCAGAACCTCCAGTGTGCACACATAAAGGTCACTGACGATTAAATATTGAAAGTAGCAATTATGCACAGCCTCTGAGCGCTCAAAGAGGACATCTCTACTGAGGTGACATTAATCAAACGTTTCGGAAATACTGTGAGCTGATACTGGCATGTCAAATGCACTTCATGCACTTTTTATTTACCCAAAGCATAACATGGACATTTTAGCAGGTTGCTGTTATTGACTAGTCCACTTAGAAAAGTGTCTGACTGACTAGAGGCTACAGTTTTGTTGTTGTTGTTTTTAAATATATAAAAGAGTAATAATTAAAGGGTTAGTTTACCCCAAAATGAACATTCTGTCATTAATTATTCACCCTCATGTTGTTTCAAACCCGTATGACCTTTGCTCATCTTCGGAATACTAATCAAGAGAGCTTTCTGACCCCTCTGTAGAAAGCAGTGTAACAGTTGCGTTGCTGTCTATGAAGGGTCAGAAAGGTCTCAGAATTCATCAAAAATATCTTAATTTGTGTTCCGAAGATTGGAACACATTGGTTTGGAACGACATGAGGGTGAATAATTAACGATTTTAATTTTTGGGTGATCTAACCCTTTAAATTGGTCACAACTCACCACATGAATATCAAATTTACATGGGAATAACATTAAGAGGAATTTAATGCAGGCAATGCATTCTGGGAAATTAAGTGTTTACGGACCATTTTATAATGGAAAGTTTACAGTATATAAAACGGAATAATAGACTGCCACAAAAAAACAAACAAACAAACAAACAAAACACTTTTCTCTTTCATTTCAGGAATTTGAACTAAATTGATAACAGCTCACAATATAGAATTTACACTGGAATAACAGGAAGAGGAATTTAATAAAGTTGTAATTCAAGGAAATGTACCACTGGCAATGCATTCTGGGAAATTAAGTGTTCTTCCATTCTGATCCACAACATTTATTTATAAATACTGATATTATAAATATTATTGCTATTATTATGAATGCAATTATTATGTACAATTTTTATTGGAAAAGTTACAGTGTATGAAAATGAATATATCACAAAAATAATAATAATAATACTAAATGTTTTCTCTTTCAATTCATGAATTTTAACAAAATTTGTAACAACTAACAATGTAAAATAGAATTTACACTTGAATAACAGAAAGAGGAATTTAATATGTTGTAATTCAAGGAAATTCAACAGAGGTAATGCATTCTGGGAAATTAAATGTTCTTCCATTCCTATTCACAAAAGTTATTTTATTAAAAATTATGATTACTGTTATTATTAATGATTATATATTATTTAACTATATTACTATTAAATATTATTAAAATAAAGTTTATTTACAAACCCATTATATATATATATTTTTTTTTTTTTTTTTTTTTTTTTTTTTTCCTTAAAGAAATTAATACTTCAGCAAGTTAGTTAATTATTCAGCAAGGATACATTAAATTAATCAAAAGAAACAGTAAAGATGTTTGTAATGTTACAAAAAATATTTGTTGTTCTTTTTAACTTTTGAAAATAACAGAAACCAGTTATTTCAAATTATAATATTTCATAATATTACTGTTTTTACTGTGCTTTTGAATAGATAGATAGATGATAGATAGATAGATAGATAGATAGATAGATAGATAGATAGATAGATAGATAGATAGATAGATA
>JAHKKF010521689.1:0-16804 GCA_019740295.1 Labeo calbasu
AGCGTACTGTACGCTCACAGACACACGGGATCCTGCAGTGTTTCGCTCGACTAGATCACAGAGAATTAATCTGTCATTTCAGCTCACAAGCGTTTCACTAATGAACCAATTAATGTTTAACACACGAGCCGTGCAGATTACGGGCAATTTATTTGAGAAATGAAACCTCGATTCCAGTCACACACACACAGAGGGATCAAATCCTCAGTATTCAGAAGCGTTTCTGAGCCGGATTTTGCTCGGACCTCGTAAGCCTGAGATCATCGCTCCGTCTCTCGCACCTTATCCTCTCTTTCACTCTCCATGCAGCGAGAAGCATTTGAGTCAAAAGTTCACTCACTGAGAAGCATGAATACATCCAATATATAAATTATATTTGGGTCTGTTTACAACTGTTTAAGCAGATTTCCAATATATATGTGTGTATATATATATATATATATTAGCATTATTATAGCAAATATATATATATATTCCAGTTTTAGTTTGAATTTTTTTCTTATATTTTCCATTCTCATTTTAATTTTACTTAAAAGTTTTGTAATATTTGTTTTTATTATTTTTAGTAGTAATTTTTCCTTTAAATATGTCTGTATATTTGTTCATTAATTTTTATTTCTGTTTTAGTTAGCACAAGATAATATACTTTTTATTGTTATTTTGAATTAGTTTTTTATATTTTACATTTTCATTTTTGCTTTAGTTAAAGTTGTTGTAATATTTGTTTTTACAATTTTTAGTAGTTATTTTTCTTTATTGTTTTTTATATAAATATCTATATCTTTTTTAGTTTTAGTTATTTTAGTACGTACTTTTTATTAATTTTTGGATTCTTTTCTTTTTTTATATTTTCAGTTTTAAATCTAATTTTAGTTAGTTTCTTGCGTTAATGTCATTTTAGGTTTTTTTCCTTGTAAATGTCGGTATATATTTCTTGTAATTTCTATTTCTGTTATTTTAGTTATTTTAGTACATTAAGGTAATATTCTTTTTGTACATATTTTGAATTCGTTTTATATATTTTCATTTTTGTTTTTGTTGTTGTAATATTTGTTTTTATCATTTTTAGTAGTTATTTTTCTTATAAATATATCAGTAGTTTTTTATTAATTTTATTTCAGATTTTGTTTCAGTTACTGTAGGTCAAGATAATATAATTTTTATTAATATTTAGATTTTCCATTTTCAGCTTGTTGTACAATTTTCTTGTGTTTATATCATTTTAATAGCTATTTTTCTTTTTTTTATGTCTATATAGTTTTAATTTATATATATATATATATTATCCATTTCCATTTTAGCTTTAGGTAAAGTTGTTGTAATATTTGTCTTTTTATCATTTTAAATACTTTTACGTTATAATTTACATTTAAAATCTCATAAGCAATGGTATGAAGTTAAAAATGACTTAACAATGGATTTGTTTCTTACAAACACACATCTTTTGTCTTCTCAAGATGTTAATTGATAGACTGAAGTGGTGTGGTTTACTTGTGGATTATTGTGATGTTTTTATCAACTGTTTGGACTCTCATTCTGATGGCACCCATTCATATCCATTGGTGAACAAGTGATGGAATGCTACATTTCTCCAAACCTGATGAAGAAACAAACTCATCTACATCTTGAGTGCATTTTAGCAAATATTGATTTTTGGCTGAACTATTTCTTTAAGAGCGTGAGAAGGGTGTTAATCCAGGCGTAAACGCGATCATGTGGAAATCACAGATGTGATGCATGATGAAAGGTATGTTTATATATTGACTGTGAAATGCAACAAGCAGCTTTTGGGTTCCGCTTCCTCCAGAAACGCTTTCAAACATCTTCAAGGTATATCTCAACACGCTGTTGCCATAGGAACCACATATATATCTCCCATAGAGCTGCTGTGATGTGCTTCAGTGTTTAAACACATACGTGTGCCCAATCCTCAAACACATATTTATCATTTCTGTTCGCTTTTAATTATCTGACTTTTCTCCAGTGGAGTTTGGAGTACGCAAGCGGTCCGTAAGCCGCCCGGAGGCTCGGCGCACCTCAGCCCGGCTCAGAAGAACAAAACCCCTTCAGAGATTTTAATTTGGGATAAAAGCGCATCACACTGACGGCAGATCCTCCGGGCCAGAGCCGGACGTGTGATGTCAGAAATGAGTTTTCTCTCCGGCGGAAATCCATCACGCGTCTGCTCTCGCTTGATAAGCGATGGAGGAAAACCCCCTCGCTCCCTCGACAGGGCTAAAAATAGCAGGCTATTAAAAGAACAGAAAAGGAAGGAGAGAGTGGGGCTTCCTCTCCTCGCTCAACAATTACCACCGTTTAAAGGAATAGCTCACACAAAAATGAACATTTTACTCATCCTCAAACCATCCAAGACATAGATGAGTTAGTTTCTTCATCGGATATGGAGAAATGTACATCACTTGCTCACCAATGGATCCTCTGCAGTGAATGGGTGCCGTCAGAATGAGAGTTCAAACTGCTGATAAAAACAGCACAATAATCCACGCCACCACAATCCACCAGTCAATGTCTTGAGATGATACAATTTTTATTACTATTTTGTTTTTATATTTTTATTTTTAATTCAATTTTTATTTTTATTTATTTTTTCCATTTATATTTTAATTGGAATTCTTCAGTTAGCTTTTGGAAATCAGTGTTATTTTAGTATTATTTATATAGTAAAACAATTTTTTTGTCTAAAAATATATTTAGACAGTAAAAAAGATTTAGACAGTAAAAGGCATAGTTCTATAACATTTTCAATATTTATGAAAATTGGTAATATAAAAGGTTTAAAATAGACAATAAACTCCATATAAAACATCATTTTATAACTTTTCAATATTTATTAAATAATAAATAATATAACAAAATAATAAACAAAAAGTATAAACTTTTTTTTCTTTTAGTAGTTTTATTGGCTCTTATCCTTTTTGTTTTTGCATTGCTATTTAGGTTTAATGTATTTTTATTTTTGTTTTAATTTTCAATTAAAACAAAAAGTTAGTAAATTAAGTGCATTAAACTTAAACTTATAAGTTACAACATTTCTAATATTCATTTTGTTCACTTTTTTTTTAATTCCGACTGAAAAACGTAATTTTTTTAAATGGTTTTAGTTAATGATAATTACCCTGGTTCGAGATTTGTTCAGATGTCTAACCCAAAGTATGAACAATAATAATACTGACACCATAAATAAGTGTTTTCAAATTGTATTTATTTCAGTTTATTAGATTTTTTAATTTCACTCTTTTTACTGTTTTCGTGAACTTTTTGATTATGCTATTTTGGAACTTTTTCAATTAGGATCATCTTTTCTTTGAGTAATACATTAGAATTTGGCCAAAATAAGGCATGTTAGAAGACAAGTTCCTGTCTTTCGCAGCGTTCTTCACACACCTGTGAGGTCTTAAAATGCTATGTAGTCAGCTCACTGAAAACCGAGCGAATAAAGCTGAACAACATCATTCTGACACTGCTGACACACCAAACACGGACAATGAAGCTGAAATGTGTCAGATATGCGTGTATGCGTTCGTCCTTCTCTTCTTATCCTTCGTGAAGGTCTGCTCTCTCTGGACTCGTTGGGCGTCTCATTCATCTCTGTTGAGGAACGCTATTTGTATGCAAATGATCTGAGCTCGCAGGCTGAATCGGCCATATAATGGGCTTCCATCTATCATCACAGGGGCAAAACTTTCCAGCGCATGCTTTGAGAGTATATGATGATCGGTTTATCAAACGCTCCCCTGATACCGGCTGACATTGTGAACAGAGGAAGAGGGTTTTATCACAGCAAACGTCCTTTGCTCACAGATATCACGCTTCAGTCTGAGAAACTGAGATTATCGCTCATTCGGCTCACGTGGTGCTTTATTAAAACAGCACTGTGTGAACGTCATGAATCACATGAAGAGTGTGAGGTCGTGTGTTACAGTGATTTTAACCACGATTCAAGGCTGTTTTTAGGCACGAAACAAAATAGAAGCACCAAAAAGTTGCCGAAAGTGTTTTGGGTGGTTGCCAGAACATTGATATTTAGCTGCTAAGATGTTTTGAGTGAAATCATTGAAATTACTTTTTGGTTAATTCAACGTCTGATTGTTTTGAGGATGTTGCAAAAGCCTTGATTTTTCAAGAAAAAAAGATTTAAAATAGACAGTAAAAGGCATCATTCTATTATATTTTCAATATTTATAAAATAATAATAAATTAAATTAAATTGTTAATATGAAAGGTTTAAAACAGACAATAAACTTCATATAAACAGCATAATTTTATAACCCTTTCAATGTTTATTAAATAATATAAAATATAACAAAATAGTTAATATAAAAGGTTTTAAACAGACAATAAACTACATATAAAAAGCATAATTTTATAACCTTTTCAATATTTATTAAATAATACAGATATATAATAACCGTAATATAAAATGTTTAAAAAATAACCAAATTTAAAACAAAGAATAAACTTTATGTAAAAGGCATCAATCTTTAACCATTTGAATCTTTTATTTATTATAAAATATAATAATAGATTTAAATAATATAAAATGGTACTATATTGTTTTACACGTTTAAAAAAATAATAATTTCAAAGTCTTACTCTCTTCATTTGGTACACAAGTTTAATAACATTTATGTATGTATGTATGTATGTATGTATTTATTTATTTTATTTCATTCATTCATTTATTCCTGGGTTAATAGTGCAAGTTTGCAAAATAAGTGAAAGAAAACAAGTTATTAATAATATAGATCTTAAAAATAACATTTATCTTTTGATTGTTTTGTTTTATTTATTTATTTATTTATTTTTTGTATGTTAACTTTTGTTTTGGAATGTTTGTGGAAAAATAAGAAGAGCCTGCAAATGATTTTGCCAACACGTTGAAAAAGTAATTCATTTGCCATCAAATATATTTTTAATATTCATTATGTAAGTATGCGTTCAGGAGAAAGATTTTCATTGGGGAAAAAATATGTATTTTAGTTTATTTTTGATAATATTTTAATTTGTCATTCAGATATGTAATTTGTAAAGTAAAATAATAACAAGAACAAAAGTCAAGTTCTATTTTAAGATTAGAAATGTCAATATGTAAATACCATCAGATTTTATTAGGGAAAAATAAACTGGACTGAATTCCAAAATTTTTGTCAGTATTTTAAAAATAACCCATTTAGTTCTCGAGTTACTCTAAATATCTTGGCATGTTAATATAAAAGTGCATTTATCAGATATTGCAGTGACATCACACAAGGCTCATCCAATCAGATGTCAGAGCTGTAACAACCATCTGTTTGATAGATTCTGAGTTTGGAAATATTCAAACATGTTCTGAAGCAGATGTGAGTGGCGTTTTGCTCATGCAGAAGCGGCTGCCATGAAACTAGAAATTATTTACCGGCCAAACTTTGATGCTCAACTCGACAATGAGCAATGAAACAGTGAGCAAATATTCTGATTTGTGAATGTCGGAGTGCAAGTTTCATTCACTATAGTGAGAGCACTGAGTATGTCGTCACAGATGGCGGTTTGCGTGTGTTTCCTGCCATGTTTCTTGACGTGTGTAGCCGGCGTCACTCGCGCGCATCACTCCTCTCGACTCGCAGCCGTTTGATCCTGAGGAAATAAGGAGAGGCATGTTGTATCCAAGCAACAGGACGGTTGCCAGGTGACAGACACTGAGGTCCTGAGAGCAGAAAGGGCGTGTTTGGTGTTTCTTAGGAGGCGAAAGACAAATGGAACTGCCAGTCAAAGCGCAGACAGAGATCCGTTTATCAAGAGTGTGAATCTGATCTCACCTCCAGGATCAGATCCAACATTTATTAACGGGAAACGCACTGGAATGATTTCATGAGATCGCTGACGAAGTTTGGCTTCAGAGTCAGAGAAGATGTAGCAAACATCATCAGAGGCAAGCATCGATCACTCAGCGTGAGGAAGAGTGAACGCAGATAATGAGCGCTCTTACGGCCTCCCATGATGCTCTGCTGTGATCTGACTTCAGCCACACACACAACATCACATTTGCTATTGAGTTTGACATCATTAGTGCTGGGAATGCTAAAATGATTGCTTTAGAGACACGTTAGTCTCTATTTTTTAAGTATTGAAAGAGTTTCTGTTGAAGTCGCCATTTTGTAAGCACATTATTTTCAATTAAAGTTTTAAATTATACAGCATTTAATACTAATAGGAATGTTTAGTTCAATAATTTAGGCAAGATACTTCAATTTTACACTTTAGCTAATAGATATTACCATATTTTCCACTGTAAATTAACACATTTCTTTTGTATTACAAGTTTTCTGAAATTTTGAAAACAAATTTGCATATATTTCAAGAGATTAATCTGAACATTGGATACAGTCAGGTTCAAAGTTACTGTTTGATTTTGTTCACATATTAGGGTTAAATGTTTTTACTGAAGGGATTTTTGACATCTCTTTTTACCACTCTGTAAATCGTGAAATACTGTCAACAGTCAGAAAAAATACATTTTAACCAAGTTTTTAGGAATAAAATGTTAAATATATATGAAGTAAACAATATATGAACAAACCCTACAGTAAAATCCTTCAGAATATAGATAGGAATAAAACTCTAAGTTTTGGTGAATGTAAGTGCTGCCGAAGTGGAGAAACAAATTCAGGAAGCAAAATAGCCCAGAGCTGATCCCTGCATGAAAAAACTGTGCTTATAATCTATTTTTAGTTATTACTAATAGCCATAAATATATGCAAATGCAAACAATTGTTATAAAGCAGACACAATGATACACTTTCTCCTGCAAGTTTGATTTGGTGTGTTGTACCGCCCCCTGGTGGTCAGTGCTGGAATTGTCTGCTGTGCTTCTTCTCAATGTTCAGCATTGCTTGAATAATTCATTGACTCATAATCATGAGGTAATTATCTTTGGTTGCTGTTTTTGTTATTTCAGCTCAGTTTACACAAGAACATTTTGCTCCAATATATCATTTATTAGGCTGCAGTACAGTTCGCTATTATCAAACTTGTTTCTTAGGCCGCGTGTAATTGGGTAGATGACGTGCAATATTTGTTCTTTTGAAAAATGATTTTGTCACACCACAGGAACAAAAAACATGGGATTGAATTAACTTGTAATTTCTATGCATCTGTAACTAAATGTCAAAAAACTAACCTCCATCCCAGAAGAGAAATGCCAAAATGTCTAAGAATAGCATACTATTTTGTTCATAGTTGAATTTCAGTTCATTTTATTTTATTATTGTTTTATTTTTCAGCTAGCTGCCAAGGCAAGATTTCTAAATTTCTTTTATTTTAGTTTAACTTGATGTACTAATATAAATAAAACTATAGATCTATATATATATAAAAAAACGAAATTAAAATAAAATGGAATAAAACTAAAATTTAAATAAAATGGAAAAAAAAAAAAAAACTAATTCAAAATATTAATAAAAACCACAATAATATCACAGTAATACTAAAATAACACTGGGTTGGTAAACAGAAACTACAACTAAACAGACGGGAGTTTTACTTAATTTTTTTAATGATTTTTTGCCATGCTACAAAAATAGAGTTGGCACTGATGGCAGGGGATGTAATGGTGTACATATCACAAAATACACAATATTCTGTCTTTTTTTAAAAAATACAAACATTTTACTAAACTGATATCAATACCCAATATATCAAATGCAAATATCAAAACTAGTTTCAGTACAACATCCGTAATTGTGAAATACTCGCATAGGAATGTAACCTCTCTCTCTCTCTCTCTCTCTCTCTCTCTCACACACACACACACACACACACGCACACCTGAAAGATCCCAACATTCGTTCAGTTCCTCAGATTTGGCAAATGATCTTGATTTTTTTACACTTATTTCATTAGCACTCATTTGTTTCTAAACCTACCGAGTGTTGTTTTGTACATGTGAACGTTCCTATATTTGCACACTCTCTCAAAAAAGGTAGAAAATAACATGATAATAATGCAACTCAAGCATACCATAAACTTTACAATAGAAACTTTACATAATCCGGATGTCTAGAACAGTCCATCTGCTCCACACGCCGTAAACAGATTTGTCTTTCGTTTGGAAACCCTTATGAACATTCGAGCGCGTGCAGACGAGCGATACAATCACATTTGCCGCTAAGACACACGTTTGCAGCACCGCAAACATCCTCCAGCTCCTTCTGAAAGCATGTGATGACCTGAAGCTCGCGAGATGTTTTTGTAATCGACCTTTGCAACACTGATGTGTTTGTGAAATACTCTGTAGTGATGAACATCTTACACAAATCTTATAGTGTTACCAATACATTAATGTTTAACAGGGATGCATTTGTGCTCCAAAAAATATTTTTTGAAGTTGTAAAAAGAATATTGGAGTATGTTGAACAAGAAAATACTATTTCAGACTTTCTACTAAAATTTCATGTTTAATTTAGCGGTACTTGCCATTTCTTTGAAATTTACTATCAATTTCTGAGTGAAAGCTTTTATATATATATATATATATATATATATATATATATATATATAGTTTCTACGCCATTTTTTTTAGCATAGTTAAAAAATTTTATGCTTTTCATGAAAAATTGGATTTNTGTTTAATTTAGCGGTACTTGCCATTTCTTTGAAATTTACTATCAATTTCTGAGTGAAAGCTTTTATATATATATATATATATATATATATATATATAGTTTCTACGCCATTTTTTTTAGCATAGTTAAAAAATTTTATGCTTTTCATGAAAAATTGGATTTAATCTGAAATAATGATATGCATATGTATTTTTTCTTGGAAAATAAGCTTGTAAGATTTTATATATAAATAATTTTTTGCACTGTATTTATTATTTATTTATTTGTTTTGTTTTTAAAAAAATGACAAGGAACCTAAAATTTATAATGCTTTTCATGTAAAATCCTATATTTTCATGTTTAATAAGATTATAGTATATTTGAAGAGTTTATTTGCAAAAACAGATTACTACATTTTTTTTTTTAATCATGTTTTTTATTATGTTATCATGTTTTTATTGTGTTTTATTGTGTTAGTTATCTGTTTTTGCAAATTGACTCTTCATTTGTAACCTGTTACATGAAAATATTTTTTACATCTTATTTATTTACTTTATTTTAAGAAACCTGTTTAAGTTGGGGGAAAAATAAGCCCTGATTTTTATCCGGCGGATAATATTTTCCATTACTGATATAGTCACAGATACACAGTGCATCAGTAATATTATTAACTGTACATTTTCTATACCTGAAAACCCTTTTAAACCACCTGTAGCACCAAAATGCTCATCAAATACCAGGGTTTCTTAGCAACTGAGAGGCGTGAGGAAGAAAAGAGCTGCTCTGAGACTCACTGGAGTTCACTTCGGCGGGCGGCGAAGCGTGTGTTTGGTCGACAGACGCGAGCGTACGGCTAAAAACACATCCTCTGGGATCACGCTAGCAGAGCAGAAGGGCTGAGGAAGGAGAGCGAGCGTTTAAAGTGACGGCAGTGTACCATGTGATTCTAGAATACCGTAGTGAGCATCTTTTATTGCTCTCAAGTGCAAAATGAGTGACTTAACATCGACGCAGTAACCACAAGAAAAACGAATCTCGAACACTTCGATAGTTGTGAAATAGAGAGTAAAACATCACAGCATTGGTGAATGAGGTCTGCTAAACCGTCGTAGTGTTTCCTCATCTGTACCTGTTTGACTTGAACGTTTCGGACCTGCGTTTTCCCGCCACAGATGGTGCGTGTTGGGTGTATGAATGCAGATCAGTGCACTTGTAAAGTACAAAAATTTATATATATATATATACGAGCAAATCTCACAAAACCTGTCATTTGTGTGTCATATTTCACCCCAAATCAAAACAAAGTGTGAATGTAAACAAAAATGAAGATTCTTAAAGTTTTTTTGAAAGAAGTCTCTCCTCCTCAACAATGTAGCATTTATTCGATCAAAATTACAGTAAAAATTGTGAAATATTATTGCAATTTAAAATAACTGATTTCTATGTTAATATATTGTTAAGTGTAATTGATTGCTGTGATCAAAGCTGAATTTTCAGCATCATTACTCCAGTCTCCAGTGTCACATGATCCATCAGAAATCATTTTTGTATGCTGATTTGCTTTTCAAGAAACATTTTTCATTATTATTATTATTATCAATATTTAAAACATTTGTTTATCTTACTGTTTAAAAACTTTTGATTGGTGGTGTACGTCCATTCAAAAGTTTGGAGTGAGTACGATTTAAAAATATAATGATAAAAATAAAAATAATAATAAAAATGAATACTTTTATTTAGCAATGATGCATTAAATTGATTTTACTGAATTTAATTCTGCTTAAAAAATGACATTTTACAATATATTACAATAGAACATACTTATTTTAAATTGTAATAATATTTTACAGTAGTACTGTTTTTACTGTATGTTTGGTCAAATAAATGCAGCCTTTAAAAACATCAAAAATCAAGTTTTGATGTATAAAAATGGCTTAATTTGAAATGTAATTATTTAGTCATTTATATTCTGTGGTGAAATGTGACCTAGACGTGTTTTGGAGAGATGAACTCGTGCATTCTGGCTGGTCGGGTCACATGGGCAGGTCGGTACTGTTGTGTCGCGTTTTCCTGGATGTGCCGTCGTCCCGTGGCTGTGCTTTCTGCAGGCTGGACATGGCGGCCGTGCGCTCGATGTCGATGACGGCGTACAGCTCTGTCCGCCGCGTGGGTGTGGGCGGCAGGGGCGTGGTGGGCGTTTTCGGGGTGTGCGGCCCGCTGGAGTCCGACACTTTGTCCATCTCCACCTCGATGTAGTTGAGCTGGCGGAGCTGGTCGGCCACGCCGAGCCTTCGGAGGTCGAAGTTGAATACGGTGGGTTGAGTGCTGGAGCTGTGGAGTTTGTGCGCGCTGAGCGGCACCGTGACGTTCTCCGTGTTCACGTAGTTGTGATCGAGGGAGTGAAAGCCGTTCAGAGACGGCGATTTGAGTTCCTCCTCGTCCTCGCTGTTGGGTTTGCGGGTCTCCCAAACGGGCGGCAGCGCCGGCAGGTTCTCGTAGTTGAGCAGCGCTGTCCGCCGCTGGGCCGAGTTGTTCGCGTTGTGAGCGTCTGGGAGCGGAACGGGAGGTCTGATGCGTCTCGCACCGGATCCGGTGACCGGCGGCACGCCGTTATGAGTCTCATGTGGCGTCTCCTTGCGCTCGTCGCTGTCGTAGCCGGTGTCGCAGTCCGTGGCGGGGCCCGTGCCGCCGTTTACAGTCTTTGCAGGAGAAGCAGCGTCAGTACTTGAGCCTGCTGCTCCCGCGTCCTGCTCGCCCAGCTCTCGCTGTCTCTCCTTGAGCTGCATCTGTCTCTGGACAGGCGTAGGGCCTAAAACAAACTTCGCGCCCTCCGGCTCCAAAACCACGCGTGGCTCCAGCTCATTGGGCGACGTGGGGACTGCGCTCTCTGGATTGGACGTCTGGAGTTCTAGAGGGGCGTGGCCACCGCCGCGAGAGCGCCGCTCCTCTTGTAGACCCGTCGTGTTGACGTAAGTGTGCACCTGCACAGACAGCAGCCATCAGAAACAGAAAGAGATGAACTGGAGTTTTATGGTTTCTTATGAAAATACGATGACGTTTTTTCACTAAGTGGCATTAAATGATCCATTCAAAAGGACACAATACATGTAAAAAAATTAAATACATATAAAGTCTAAGATGAGGTGACACTTTTATCAGGCTCCTGTGTTTAGGTTCAGTAATTACTGAATGCCTTATTTTCAGAAATGGCCAATGTTATTTTCAAAGGAGCCTGATGAAATGCTCATTTAAAATAAAAAATCTCAGACTGACTTTTTTGCATCTTCATTTATATATATATTTTATATATATATATATATATATATATATGAATGATATATTTTATATAAATATATAAGAATGATATATATGAATGATAAATTTTATAGATTTTTTAAGTTTATATAGCATTTTTAAAGTTTTTATCTTTATATGTTTGTAAATATATAACACATTTTTATATTTCTTAAATATAAAAACAATTACAATATTGTATTATTAACATTTTATATCTTTATCTTTTAACAATGTAAAACATAATAATTTAATAATAAATGAAAAAATATGTATATGTGTGTGTGTGTGTGTGTTTTTATATATATATAATTTATTTAATATTATACAATACAAAACGAGCAATTATAATATTCTGTTAATATTTTATATCTTTACATTTTATTACATTTACATTATATTTATATTTACTTGAATATAATTACAATTATAATATTGTATTATTAACATTTTATATCGTTATCTTTTTCACACACAATATAAAACATAATTATTTTTAAAATAAATATAAATAAATGTTTAATTTTATATATATATATATATATATATAATATTATATAAAGCAAACTATTATAATTTTAATGTTTATCTTTACAATTGTTCATATAGATATGTATACATTCCTAAAATATAAATAATATAAATGTAAATATAAATGATTTTAAAATAAATATTTAATAATATATGAACTAAAGTTAACAAAAATGCAGTCATTCATTGTTCATTAATATTAACAAATACATCTTCTAATTTAAAAAAATGTGTTAAGGTTCATTTCAGCATTTACTAATACAGAATAATAAATTCTGTAGCATTATCATTCAGCGTGTGTTAGCATGTGCGTACCGTTTCGTCGTTGAGCAGCAGTGGGTGTGTGGACTCCTCCCCTACTGACGGTAACCTAGTGCTGCCCACCGAGGGGTGGCGGCTGGACGGGCGCGAGGAGGCGTCGCCGAATGACGGGTAACGGCCGATCCCATTGGCTACCGTTGGGACGGAGTAACCGGGAGCTGCAGAGACAGCGGATGAGTTAGTGAGAGACTCCGGTCTGAGTGTGAGGACTGTAGGTGTGTGTGTGTTTTCTTACTGGTGGGAGTGTGAGGCGTCACTGGAAGCTCAGGCTCCAGCACGGGCTCCTCCACCACACTGATGCTGTTGTTGTGCATGATGTCCTGCAGCATGTTAAAGATCTCCTCCGCGCGTGCACACTTGAACGCAAATATCCCTGAGAGGAAAAGAGAAATATGAAATATGAATGTGAATGACACCACGATAGAGAGTTAAACTGAGAGTTAAGCGAGAAAGCCTCACCTTGACCGGTTTGGCAGCGCCGGCCGCTCTCGAAGGAGAAGAGGTTGGAGTCGTAGCCATAGCGACGCAGGCAGAGGTAGGGCCACTTAACGGCGTCTCGTTTGCGCGTGTGCAGAATGAGCTCTTCCTCCGTTAACTCCATCACACCCGAGCCCAGCTCATTACCGTCATCATCCACGTTTATCACCTACACACACACACACACACACACACATCCGTTTCAGCATCTAAACACAACTTAAAATACATACCATGAATTTTTACATTTTTATTAGACACGTACACGACCAAACTTTGGACTACAATTTTGTTCTTTTGATCTAAAAAATTGTTGATCTAAAAGCTACCTAAATGCCTGAAATTTCTTAACAACACAAAACTTTTACATTATTTTATGCAAGTAAATAAATAAATAATTGTATTACTGAATGATAAATTATTATTAATACAAACAACAATTTAAAAAGTACATAAAAAAAAATTATGTAAACTTTTTTTAAATTTGAAAAAAAAGAGTTTATATATATATGTGTGTGTGTGTGTTTGTGTGTAAATATGTATTATAAATACGTAATTGTATTACTGAATAATAAATTATTAATATCAATTAACAATTCTAAAAATACATAAAAATTAGAAGTTGATGTCAATATATAATGTATTAATATTAATATATATTATATAATTAATATAATTATATGTAAATATAATATTTTTTTAAATATATATTTATATATTTATTAATAAATGTATATTTACATTAATACGTACATAACAAAATTTGTACACATTTAAAATAATTATATTGATATTAATTATATGATCAACCATTTGTTAATGTTATTAATATAACATATTTTAATATAATAATATAATAAAATATATAAAAATATAATTCCTATTTAATTAAAGTTTTTTTTTTTAAGAAAATATTTGGAGTTTCAGGATTTTTTTTTTACTACATAAATCCCATACTTCCAGTTGTGTTTAGTTTTTTTCTACATTCCATATTTTATAATGACTGGTCTAAACTGTCCAAACTTTTGCCTGTATAGCATAGTAAGCACTTATTAGAGCACTTATGTGTTAAACCAGAGATATGAGAACTTCACTCTCTGTCACACATGAACTCTTCAATGCAGTCCGTCTGACAGACAAACAGGCAGACAGACAGCTTTAGATTGAGAGACGCTCACCTTGAATTTGTTGTGATGGTTGTCTGGGATGATCTCTTTATCGGGACAGCTACAGCAGCTCCCCATGGCGCCTTTAACACACCATTGGACCCCTGAATAAGAGATATGAGGGATGACAATATGGAAAGAGAAGCAATTGAGATGTAGAAGCACAGAGAAAAGAACATTCAGCACAGTCTTGTGATTGCGATAGAAAACTAGAGTTGCATGGGATATTAATGCAACGAAAATCCACAGTGGTATGTCATCATTTCATATTATTAGTCTGTTTAGAGGCTGGTACTGTACGAGTCCCATTTCTGTAGCCGTGTGTTTGCTCTGATGGTCCAGCAGAGAGCGCTGCAGTGCTCACCTACATCCAGCCATCAATGATTGTGCTCGTCTTGTCACAGATCGACATCACACCTCCAGCACGTGTGTGTGTGTGAGGGACAGGGATACACTTCCTATAGACAAAAACACACACAAAACAAACTTAGGGACTCTGTGTTGCACATTTTGAAGCATATGTTTCTACTGAGTATGTCAGAGATAAATAAATAAATAAATAAATAAATAAATGGTTATTGTCTTATATTATATTATATTATATTATGCACACTCCAAAACACATTTTAAATAAATATAAAATAAGAATAAATAATGTAAAATATTATATTTATTATATTATATACGCTCCAAAACACATTTAAAATAAAATATAAAATATTTATTTTTTTATTGTGAATTTTAAATAAATATAAAATATAAATAAATAATGTATTATATTATATTATATTATATTATATTATATTATATTATATTATATTATATTATATTATATTATATTATATTATATTATGCACGCTCCAAAACACTTTAAAAATAAAATATAACATATATATATATTTTATTTATTATGCATATAAATAAATAATGTACAATTTAATTAATATAAAAGCAGGTCAAAGATGCACACATTAGGTATTAAGTTCAGTGTACTCTGTAAAAAAGTGATAAAAGTCTAAAATATTTTTTATTCTATACTGTATTTTTTTTTAGTCTTTCTACTTCAAGATTTTGTGGTTAATTCAATGTGTTATTTGCTGTTTCTTTGCAATTATTTGTAAAATTTACTAGCAATTCCTGACTGAAAATTGTTCAAAGTAAATCATTTTAATTTCTTTCCAGTGTAGATCATTTCAAACAAGCGTGAGCAAAGACCGGATTGTGACTCGAGTCCCATGGTCGCCCTGCACACGTTCATAATTCATGCGCACATTTACGTGAACATCTCCAGAAAAAAAGCTCAGAACGTCCCATAGAGGCCATTTTCACCAGTTTAAACAAAAGGATGGTTTTTGTGTTTTGCACTTGATTTTAGTGCTTTTTTTGCATCTGATTTCACCTCCTGTGATCAATAACTGCTCAGAGCGTTCATCAGATGCATTTCTTGAGAGGCTTTTACTTAAGACGTGTTCTTGCATTCAAAAACTGCTGGACTAAATGCAATGCCTATAAAGTCAAGAAAATTGCCCGATATACCAAAACTTTCGTAGCATTCGTATCAAAGTAAATGTTTAGCATAAAAAACAAGCTTGTCGTGGCTCAACCTTTATTCTGAATAGCAACTAAAAAGGCAACAGATGATGTTAAGTATGAATCTACAGCATGACCTGCAGCTCAGTTCATTACGGCCACTCATGAGGATGAACCCTGAATAATTCATGAGCTCCAGTAAAGCTGCTCTAGTTTACAGTTCATCTTCCTGCAGGAAACAAACGGCTCACTCGCTCGCTCAGATATCGGACGTTAGCGGTCGTTACACATCCTAAAAAGTTTACTACCCCCCTCAAGTCAGTCTTCAGCGTCTGCACACCATGTTACACGTCACTCCTCCTTTATGCGAAATTAACAGTCCGTTTGTCTTCTATATTTAATGAGTGGAGGATGTAGGGCGTAGCACGGAGGGAATTTCACAGGAAATGCGTCCCACCTGTGCAGGTATGTGGAGGTCATGTGACCACAGCCCACGTCCTGCTCACATTCCATCGGTTTAACATCCATCAACCAGAACAACTCATGCAAAAATCATGTTCACTCATGTGTTCAAATCAAAAGCATTCAGTCGTCAGCCGCAAAACTGACAGTGACATTTTAAGTGGAAAACTTTCATTTAAAAGCACACAAGTTGTATGAACAATTATTTATTAATTTTTTTTCAGAATTTAACAATCTTTGTTTTAGGTTATTTTGTATGATAAAATAAATATTACATATTTTAGATATTTTAGAAATATATTTTTCATAAATATGTTTTTACACACACTCCAAAACACAATTATTATATTATATATTATAGAAATATTTAATACTAATACTATATATTTAAAAAGAATTATGTATGTATATGTAAGCACTATA
>JAHKKF010521690.1:0-10742 GCA_019740295.1 Labeo calbasu
ACACACACACACACACACACACACTTTGTCATTATAGTGTGTGGAGTGTAAACTGCCGCAGTGACAGTATTTGCACATTTTTTCTGAGAGTAAGTGATTGAAACTGGCAGATGTTATTTAAATGCTGCAAAAACTGCAAGATGCTTCACAAAGACAATTTCTTCAGACAAGCAATTATAAAAAATGCATTATACTACAACAAGTGTGACTGGAGAAATGTAAAGACCCAATTTATACATCATCAGTAACAGTTGGACTGATTGCCAAGGACCCGCAAAAACCTCTCATAAATGCTTAAATAGTTAACTTACCTACATTTCCAGCCGTCAACAACCAATGATTCGCTTTTCCCTGTTATTCTCTTTTAACTCCAGCCATGGCAATAAGGTGTTCTTCTCTTTTTTCTATAAAAAATAGCAAATAGAAACCGTTCAGAATTGATTTTACACTGCCACATACTTTTTCCGGACTGTTCAATCCTACGAAAAGGTAGTGCTCCAAAAGCTGTCAACCTCCCTCCCCCACAGTGAAATAAATATACACTACCAGTCAAAACTATTTGAACAGTAAGTTTTTTTATGTTTTTTAAGAAGTCTCTTCTGCTCACCAAACCTGCATTTATTTGATCCAAAGTACAGCGAAAACATAAAAATGTTGAAATATTTTCACTATCTGAAATAGAAATCTTTTGTAACATTATAAATGTCTTTTTCATCACTTTTGATCAATTTAAAGTATCCTTGCTAAATAAAAGCATTATATTTCAGATAAATGCTGATCTTTGGATCTTTCTATTCATCAAATCCTGAAAAAAATGTACTCAACTGTTTTAAATATTGATGATAATAATAATAAAAATGTTTCTTAAAAAACAAATCAGCATATTACAATAATTTCATACAATAATAATAATAATAACACAATAATAAGGAATCATGTGATACTGAAGACTGGAGTAATGATGCTGAAAATGTAGGAAAGCAGTTATTTTAAATAGTAAAAATATTTCACAGTATTACTGCTTTTGACTGGTAGTGTATATTTAAGCATCTTTTCATCTTTAAAGTGTGCATGTAAAAATATAACTTCCAGGATGCACCATCCATGTATGTACACAGGTATGTTCAGTTGCAATTGGTGGACTGCCAGATATCATACGTTTATAAATGCACTACATCTAAACCTAACATTCCAAGAGCCGTCAAACTCCCTCCCCCACTGTAAAATGAAACAATCTTGAGCCAACTTTGAGATAAAACCAACCTTGAAAGTGACATTTCTCTGAAGAACCTGTGCCCACAGGTTTCTGTAGCCTAAAACCTTTAAAAGTTCTCAGTTTGGTTGTTCGAGTGTACCCCAACTATCAGTAGAAAGTTCCGAGGCACTTAAACTATATATTGAAGGTTATTATATATGACGTATTTCCAAGTATTCTAAGAAACCACATTGCCGCGGCTCGAGCATCTTTTCGAGTTTACAATGCGCACGTAAAACTACAACTCCCAGGGTGCACCACTCGCGTACGTACGCAGGCACGTTCGGTCGGAATTGGCGGGTTGCTGGAGCTTTCGTGTAGCGTTACCTTTTGTTTGACCATCCACAGAACCTCGCTAAAACGATAGCAAACTCTTTCTCCAGTCGACAGATTTCAAACGTTCGTCGACACTTAAAGAGGGTGTAGCTGCACTGAACCACCTAATTCGGTGTTATTTCGCCTTTAATTCAGTAATTCACAGGTAAGTGGCGCTGCTTGCAGACTGTAAAAACAACTATAGGATTGATTGTGTATCAGGGAATGTGATTTTTCATGTATATGCATAAATGTATATGTACAGTTAACAGGCAGAGGCGTTGCGTGCTTTAAGCAGCACACTGCTCTTTAAAAATATCCCAGTTATGTTTGTGAAATTGTTGGTAGTTTTCTAATCGGATCCAGGTCAACATGGAGAAGTGGCGACCATGCTTCTGCAACATTAGCCAGCAGGCTAGTCGGTGTCTCGTATTTAACGGCCATTTTACGTTTGTAAAGTTACAATTATCGTGCGTAGGAACGTTTTAATGAATGTATTTATCGGACAGCACAAATGTTGTTGATGTCATGGTAGCTTTTGGACCCACAATTGTGCGCGCAAACGGGTCAGTCCAGCCCACCATCTCCACGCGAGACAGAAACGCCTTCCTCGTGCACGTGAGGCTTTCAGTAAGGGACTCGGGCGAACGGTTTCATTTTAAAGAGATTTGTATGGGGTTTACAGTTGCATTGTCACTTTAAACTGTAATACTTCGCCTCATTGGCTCGTATCTAACAGTTACTGCTGCAGCGGGGGAAATAGGTCGAACGTTCTGGCAAAGCGTCTGCGCGTGCACGACGCCGGAAGAAGTTAAATCGAATACTTCACTGCGCGCGAGGTGTGATGATGGTCTTCACACAGTTTATCAGTAGAAATAAAACAGTCCTGCTCATAATTCGGTTTCTTTAAGCAGTGAAATTAACTCAGGTGTTAAGAACAATTATGTTAATGCGATTTAATTAAGATTTTTAAAATGCCTCAATGACTCTTGGTTTGGAGCTTCATTTGTTAGGTTTTGTTCTGGTTTTTAATGCCTTTTTTAGGTGGCACATCTCAATGCTGCAGCCTGGTAAATGTATGATAACAGCCTCATTATAGTAAAACACGTGTGCTTATTGTTTTTCTGTTGAAGCATCTACTAAGCAAAACAAAAATTGAGAGATAAAAAATAAAAGAATACAAATAAAACATTTTTTTGGCGTTTGACAAAAGAAGTTGTTCAAACTTAAAAGCTTCAAGCCCAGGATTTGTGTCCTTTTTTTTTTTTAATTTCAATTCAAACAACATCCTGTTGCATAACATCTTTTTTTTTTTCTTCGTCTTATTTTTCTTTTATTTCTCTGCAAATAAACATCTTACTCATTACTGTAAAACAAAACAGACATGGAAAGCATATTAAATGCAAGTAAATTTTCTGCTTTAATGTTTTAAGTTACTTTTGTGAAAAATGTCAAAATATGGGAGAAATAATGTGTAAATAATGTAAAAATTATGTAAAAAATTAAGCGATGTACTTATTCTAACCTGTGTGTATTAATATTTATAAAAAAGTAGCAGCAGTCATACAAAAAAATATATAGTTTAAGTGACTAAAAACGTCTTGCTGACAAATTGGTTAAACCTAGTGTTTTGAAGCATAGTGGGAAAGATTGGTAAATGTTTAAAATTACAATTAATTAGTATTTTGTTGTCTTCACTGTGATACTAGTGTGAAGTAAAAAACTTAAACAAGACACATTCTAATGACGGGGGGAAAAACGTACAGCGTTTAAACTTACAGCGGTTAAAGCTTTTGTTTTGATGCTGGAAAACCCCCAAATTCCCCTCAAAGAGAAAATGTCTTTAAATGTTCATGAAAATAACATCAAAGTTCACAACAATAAAAATTTCAGAGTTATTAATTAGAATCAATGGGAAAATGTGTTTAAATATTCATGAAAATAACATCAATTCACCAAAAAAATAAATAAATAAATAAATTATTAATTGAAATCAATGGGAAAATGTTTAAATATTCAAAAAAAAATTACAAAATTTCTAAAAAAAAAAAAAATTTTAAATTATTGATTGGAATCGGTGAGAAAATGTATTGTAATATTTCTGAAAATAACATCACAATTCACCAAAAAAAATAAAATAAAATGTCATGAAAATAACATCACAGTTCACAAAAAGAAAAACTCTTAACCGTCCTAAAAATAGATTATGCAATATATTTTTTTTGTGTGTGTGTGACCTGGATGCATTTTTGTGAGATTCACCGAAAATACACAATGTCGTTAAAAAAGTCCACTTCCAAAACAAAGATTCACATATAATGTACTCACCCCCTTGTCATCCAAGATGTTCATGTCTTTCTTTCTTCAGTTGAAAAGAAATTGTTTTTTGAGGAAAACATTTGACCATTTTTCTCCATATAATGGACTGCTAAGGTGCCCCGATTTTGAACTACCAAAAAGCAGTTTAAATGTGGCTTCAAACGATCCCAAATGTGGTTGTAAACTATCCCAGCTGAGAAAGAAGGGTCTTATCTAGCATAACGGTCAGTTATTTTTATAAAAATAATACAATTTATTTACTTTTTAGTCCCAAACGTTCATCTTGTCTTACTCTGCCTGGACTGTTTTTGTTCCGGGTTGTGACAGTTAGGGTATGTCGAAAAACTCCCATCTCATGTTCTCCCTCAGCTTCAAAATCGTCCTATATCGCTGTTTTACCTTTTTTGTTAAGGATGTTTGATCATCTTTGCATGTTCACTTCAAAGACTGGGCCAGTACTTCTGCAGCGATGTAGGATGATTTTGAAATGATTCTTGAAGTTGAGGGAGAAAAGCATAATCTAACTGTCTTGAACCAGAATACACAGAGTTCAGGGAGAGAAAGGCAAGGCGAGCATTCGAGATTAAAAAGTATTTAAATGGTATTTTTTCGCTAGATAAGACTTTTCTTCCTCGGCTGGGATCGTTTACAACCGCGTTTGGGGTCGTTTGAACCCGCATTTAAACTGCATTTTGGAAGTTCAAAATTGGGGCACCATCGCAGTCCATTATTTGGAGAAAAATGCTGAAATATTTTCCTCAAAATCAATTTCTTTACGACTGAAGAAAGAAAGACATGAACATCTTAGATGACAAGGGGGTGAGTAAATTATATGTGAATCTTTGTTTTGAAAGTGGACTTCTCCTTTAATCTGTTTTGCGCTGTACAGCAATTGAAAGGGAGCCGTGCTGTAATTGTTAGAGCCGCCGAACTGTAATCCACAGTGCTGTGTAATTTTATTTCCTGCCTTGTGTTGTTCTTTTCCTGATATCACCTGACCCCCCCCCCCCCCCCAATCCCCTCTAATCCACACTTTCACTCTGTTCAGCACTGTTGACGTTGACAAGGAACCGGAAGGTTCCGCAGAGCCTCCACCCCATCGACGAGCATGAGCGAACCTGCAGACACAGCTAGTGATGCTCCCAGCGTCACCGCAGGTGTCTCACAACTTTCTCCTTCACTGCTGTTTTTCTTTCAAATGTGTATGGGGGAGGGTTTTTTTAGACGTTCATACCACCTTAACGTTTCTGTCTTATGAACAAGCCTTGAAATAACTTCTATTGAATCACAGGTTGTTGTCCGTTTTCATGACCTCTGTTTCATCTGCCATGTGATCCATTATTTGTCAGTGACTAATAGAGGTGCTGCTTCTGGTGATTTATAAGGTCAAAGGTTTGTTTCTGGTCCGGTGCACAAAAAGGACAGAATGAGTGTTTCAAAGTGACAAAATTTGGGTTTACTCTTTTGTTTGTAGCATTTTTAAAATCAGCTGGATTCTAACTGGCAAGTTGTCTGTTAACATTAGTTAAAGGCATAGTTCACCCAAAAATACTCACCCTCATGTCGTTTTAAACCCGTAAGACCTTCGTTCATCTTCAGAACCCAAATTACGATATTTTAGATGAAATCCAAGAGTTTCCTGACCCTGCATAGACAGCAATACAACTGACACCTTCAAGGCCCAGAAAGGTAGTAAAGACATGAGTAAAATAGTCCAGGTTACATCAGTGCTTCAACCTCAAGAGGAAGAGAAGAAATTGTTAAATAAAGCAGTTATTTTTGTTTTCTTTGTGCACAAAAGGTATTCTCGTAGCTTCATAACATTGTTTGAACCACTGATGTCACATGGACTATTTTTACAATGTCCTTACTACCTTTCTGGGCTCTCGGATTTCATCAGAAATATCTTAATTTGTGTTCTGAAGATGAATGAAGGTCTTACAAGGTTTGAAACAAAATGAGGGTGAGTAAATAATGACAGAATTTTCATTTTTGGGTGAACTATCCCTTTAATGTACTGTGAACTAACTAACTGAACAAACATTAACAAAGGTTAATAAATGCAGTGAAAGCTTGCTTTTTGATCGTTCGTAGTTAATGCATTAACTAATGCTCACAAATGAGACATATTTTCCTGAACTGATGTGTAGGCTGTATTAACCTTGTTTGTGATCAATTGAAAGTTAAACATTTGTTGTCCACATAAAATGGATGTTAATATTTAGGGAGTTGAATTGCCACATACCACTATAATGATTAAAATTGTTGCTGAAATAGTTTAATGATGACAGATGATATTTGCATAACTTTTTTTACACGTATACACTACCAATGAAGAGAAATGAGTTTAAAGAAATTAGCATTTTCATTCAGAAGGAATGCATTAAATTGATCAGACATGTCAAAGACATTTGTAATGCTATGGAAGATTTCTGTTTTAAATATTTTTTTAAACTTCAGCAAAAAAAACCTGAAAAAGAAGTATCACAGTTTCCACAACAATATTAAGGAGCACACCCCCTTGCTATCCAAGATCTTTGTCTTTCATTCTTCAGTCGTAAACGAATTGTTTTTTTGAGGAAAACTTTTTCTCCATATAGTGGACTTCTATGGTGCCCCCGAATGTGAACTTCCAAAATACAGTTTAAATGCAGCTTCAAAGGGCTCTAAACGATCCCAGCTGAGGAAGAAGGATCTTATCTAGCGAAACAATTGGTTATTTTCTAAAAATGTAGGTTATTTTCAGCAATGTAGGACGATTTTGAAGTTGGAAGAGAAAATGAGATGAGAGTTTTTCAACATGTCATGAACCGGAATACACAGAGTTCATGCAGAGCTAGACAAAATGAGCGTCTGAGGTTAAAAAAAGAGATATAAATTGTATTCATTTTATTTTTATTTATATTTTTTTTAACCGATCGTTTCACTAGATAAGACCTCAGCTGGAATCATTTAGAGCCGGGGGCTATATGGAGAAAAGTCCTGAAACGTGTTCCTCAAAAACCATAATTTCTTTGTGACCTAAAGAAAGAAAGACATGAACATCTTGAATGACAATGGGGTGAGTAAATTATCTGTACATTTTTGTTCTGGAAGGAAACTAATCCTTAAATCAGTATTGATTGGTTGGTGCCAGTATCTCCTTATTGATGGTCTGTTGATAAGTGTATTAAGTGTCAAGAGGTTATGGTTCTTGTTCAGACTGGTATCTGATCCGCTTGGAATATGATGCTAACATTGTGATCTTGCTGAGTCTTAAGAAGTGATTGTTTGAACATCTTAAGGTATGTCTGTTACACAGATATATAAATTGATGCTTGCATTTGTAGACTGGTTGATAGTTCACCCATAAATAAAAATTCTGCTTTGTTTGCGTGCCCTCATGTCTTTCAAAACCTATTTGACTTAGTTTTTTCTGTGGACCACAAAAGATGACATTAAGGGTGCAGTGTTGATTTGGACCTCATTGACTTAAATGGTATGTGCAACAGTTGGCAAACAGTTGAAACATTTCTTCAGAGTATCTTATTTTCTGCAAAGTATGCAGGTTTGGAACAGCATGAGAGTGAATAAAGGCTGACAGAATTAGTTTGGGGTGAACTATTCCTTCAAAGAGAGTAAAACAGACATTCGGATGTCTGTTCTGAATGATTTTAGGTGATAGTTTCTGACCTTGTTCTCACAAGCAAGAATTTATCACTAAGCGCTGTGGGTTTTACACAGCAGTCAAAATGTCTCTTGTTTTTTGACGCATTGCTCTATACAGCGAAACGATGTGTGAAGATTTGTCAACAGACAGACTTTGTTTACCTTGGCATACCTTCCCCTGAATAATCACTCTTCCTCTTTGCGCACAACCCCCTGCTAGTGAATTGTCACTGTTTGTGTTTGTACTGCTCAGCCTCATAGTGTCTTGTTTTAACTTGCTTCATTTTTAACTGTTTGAATACTAAAAGATGTAATTTTTCCTTCAAAAGACTGACCCTTTTCCTCTTTCTCCACAGAAAGCAAGCTGGCGGCCACCGCTGGGAAGAAGCAGAACAAGAAGAAGGTGGAGGAGGTGGTAGAAGAGGAGGAGGAAGAATATGTGGTGGAGAAGGTTCTGGACCGACGGGTGGTGAAGGGCAGAGTGGAGTACCTTCTCAAGTGGAAGGGCTTCTCAGAGTAAGTCACTAATAGCATGTGCGACTATGAAAAAAAAAAAAAAAAAAAATTAGGAGCACCAGTGCGACTGACCCGATCAGCATATTTGTGTTTGCGCTGAGAGGAGCTTCAAAGGTTTCTACAATGTTGAGTAATGTATCACAGACATATCTCACGAATCCTTTCGTAAACAGATTGTAGAGAGAGTGTAAATAAGATATTCATTGTGCAGCGTTGATTGCACAATGTATTGATTTAATACAAATCAATTGCAGATATTGATTTAATACAACAGTTAAATGAAAAAGTAACTTACATTGTCTGACTGTAACCGATTGCCTGATTTTGCTCTATTTTGTCATCAAAAATAGTTTGAAACAAGTCACAACTGAGCCGCTGCACATCTCCATTCAAATACAGCGGTGTTTCGTTTGAATGAACATGCACTTTTAAACAACTCTAGTGAGTCAATAATTCAATTTCCCATTCATAAAGACAGTCACTTGCTTTATTCCTGAATGAATCAGCTGTTGGAACGAATCAAATGAATAAATGATTCAGTAATTAAATCAGTGACTTGCCACCACCTACTGGCAGCTTTAGTAAGTTATTTATGTATGTGTATGTGTGTGTATTTTAAATTTGACATACTTTTAATAAAGTTAGTAAAAATGCCATTACAAAGGTAAAAACAAAATGCCCTTGTAAATCACTTTAAGGAGTCAAATATCATCTCGTAATGTGAAGGCTAATTTGTTTTAGCAGATTTTAAGTTAGGAGCACAAGTGCTCCTAAAAAGAAAAGTAAGTGTAGAGCCCTGCTGAATCAAACATAACAAACATGTTGGTTGTTTTATCGTTATATAAGGAGCTCTGAAAGAATAAATGGTTTGTTCGTAAATATATAGCCTGTGTTTGGTTTTAGTTGGTAGTCTAGCCCTTTGCTAATGAAAAGATTGTGTTCAAATGATTGAGAATATATTCCGTTTTCTTTAGTGAAGACAACACATGGGAACCAGAGGACAACCTGGACTGTCCTGATCTCATTGCAGAGTACCTGCAAAAACAAAAACCAGTTGACAAGAAAGATTCCACTGGAAAGAGGAAAGGAGAATCAGACACAGATGGTGGAGAAGACAGCCGGCCCAAAAAGAGGAAAGATGAGGTTAGATTTGATCATTCCCTTTGATGGATAAAATATTAGCTTGTTGTTGTTTTGTGTTTGTGTGTGTGTGTGAGAGAGAGAGAGAGATTTTCTTTCTGTATCATGCTTAACACAAGGCTGTGCACATGCTTACTGAATTTATGCATTTGACAGGCACTTTTTAGGCGTTTATTCCATTTTGGCATTTTATATCCCAGGTGTTGAAACTACTATTGCAAACATTTTTGGGAATATGCAAATGTTTTTATTTTGCTTGATTTCTGTGGGTCTTTAAAGTCTTAATTCTTCCTTTTTCAAATAAAGGCCTTAAAAGGTCTTAAGTTCATGTCATGGCATTAAATGTTGCATGTGTTGCAAAAATTGATATCTTCCTCATTTATTTTCCAATACAAATTTCTAAACATCCCTAAAGGTGACCTATTATTGCCCTTTTTACAACATGTAATATAAGTTCAGCTCGAAATACTCCACAGATCATTTATTGTATCATTTTGAAAATGCCTATTTTGAGTGGAAGCAGAAACATGCAGTTTTCTTGCATGTCTCTTTAAATGCAAATTAGTTGCTGTTCTCTGCCCCCTTTTCCAAAATAGGGCTGTGTATTTACAGTTCATACCTCAGATACTCTGCTAAAAAAACATCTGTTTGGCTTTGTTTGTTATGTCTATCATGCTGAAATGCGTTTTAAAGCCGTATTAGTTTAAACTTTTCATATACGGTTTTCTGAGCACACACATGCAAAGCATGCACACAGAAAGCGGCTGTCACACTGCATGCAAGTACTACACTAAGTTCTTTTTCATGTCGTATTGCGTTTGAACTGTTAAATACATACAGGTTTATGTAAAAAACATACAGGAATTACCAAAAACAGTCAGTTATGTCTGTGAAGGTAAACGTTTATATCAGATCTGTGTGGCAGCAGCGTAATGTACAGTAAATAAATCAATAAGTCCACTGCTCTCTTGTCTCCTCTGAGACTGGGAATCTAAATAGTGTTCTTTAACTGGTTTGTGCAGCCAAATACATACCAGTTAGCATGCTTTGCTTGAACTTTTGCCATGGTGTTAGAACTGGTACTGGTAACTGGTGTCGCTTGTGAAAACAAAATGACTGTGCCGTATAGAAACATGCAGATTAAGGGGCGGTAATATTATAAGATCCCTTTACCACATCACCGGAGGAGCGAAATCTGACACCTTGTTTTTCTTTCTTTCTTTTTTTCTCACATGCTTGTAGAAAAAGTCTTGCCAAAACAAGTTACTGGGTTGTCTTTCATCAAGTTTTCTGGGTTGGAAGATGCACCGGGGACCTGATCATAGCACTTATACACAGAAAAAGTCAGATTTTCATTATACGCCACCTTTAGTTCGAGATGCATTTACTTGTAGTTTTGAAAAATACAGAGTTTATGCCAGGGGTCACCAGATCAGGCCAGTGTCCCTGCAGAGTTTAGCTCCAACCCTAATCAAACACACCTGAACCAGCTAATCAAGGTCTTACTAAGTATACTTGAAACTTCCAGGCAGGTGTGTTGAGGAAAGTT
>JAHKKF010521690.1:10792-36648 GCA_019740295.1 Labeo calbasu
GCATAACTTTTTGCATAGCTGCTTAGCATTTCAAATCTAAATATTTACACCCTCAATCTGATGAAATAAATGATTCAAACGCTACAAAACGTTCCAGTCCAATCAGAAACTGTGTGTAAAAGACTAACTTCCTGTTATAAGATCAACATACTGCCACAAGGAGAACAACAAAATACACACACAAAGCCAAAAACAAGTCTCTAGACCCATCACTATCTCAAAACATGGTCTGCATAACATAACGACTTCTGTGATAAGCTGCCAGAGGTTTCTTATATGAAATTACGAAGCACTTCCATGTGGCATTGCTGATGTATGCTACAGAAACGAAGAGAAGAAACTCCATCTGGATTGCCGCTAAACCCTTCAAAGTGTACACACAAATCCAGGCAGGTCTACGTTCCACATACCTATGTAAAAATGTCAGAGGTGAAGGTTGAACAGTTCTAATTAAGTCATCAGATTTGGAAAGGGCTTGAATTGCTTGCATTAGAATGCACCACTGTCTTTCCACACGCTACTGTATTTCACGATGGCATTTCCAGCATCTCCATGAATGGAGCAGTAAATTCAGCGAACTCACATGCAGGTTAATATCAACCCAAGCTCATAAAATTCATCCGCCATCCATGACACCAAAAGTCTGTTTGTTGCCTCCATTTGTGACAAATGGCGTGCTACATAATTGTTAATAAAATCGTGCTGTTTGAACCTTAAGTCTAGACGAAGAAGTGGGACGTCTGGTAAAATTTGCTGCGGAGTGTTTTGACTGGTGGAATTACTAAAAGTTTCCACTGTGAGTCCTACTGAGTGCACTCCCTTTTTGCATCCTGACTGGCTACATCTGTCTTTCTTTCTCTGACAGCATTAAATGTTCAGACATATGTTGCGCTTTCACTGCATCCTGCTTTACAGCTCTGGGTAGAGCCTCTGGCCAGACACACTTTTAAAACGCGTTCAAGAAGGGCTTGGGGGAGGATGGAACAGTCCAAGTAATGTTAAAATCATATTTAAAGCTCTTTCTGTTAAAGATGCTCTTCATAAAACTGTACAGAGTACAGAAATGTCCATTTTTGACCACATATGGGGAAATATTTAGAGAGTGTCTTACAGATGGCTAGACATTGTATCAGCAAGGGATCTGCTGCATAATGTGCTGACAAGTTCACATTCCTCTCGGACTTCGCCTCAATCGGAGGAAAACCCTTTTGGCAAACTCCTCTTAACCCCTGAAAGACTTTCTCCCCCATATGGCTTGCGTCTTGGTTGCTGAGAGTTCAGTTTGTTTTAAATGTAGGCCACCAGATTCCATATCAATGCACTCAGATGAGTGCACGTGAAAATGGTTAAAAACAAAGAGTCACAGGGTAATGGAGTTCCTGAGACAGGGCTGTAAAACGCATGCTGAACAGCTCTTCTGGCCCGTGTTCATGAAGACCCCCTGCTAAATCCAGATACGAGCCATGAAAAGTTCTCAAGACACCAAAAGACAGGGCAGGAGAGGAGCAGCAAGACAACTGTCAGTGATAAAACTTTTATCTTAAAGCTGAATTAGATCAGCGTAATAAAACATTGATGTGTTACTTTGGCCTTTCTGAATCTCAATAGATTTGGGTCATATTTGCAGTTGAGGGAGTCAAAATGTGTGTCAAACCTGAGAATTCGGTCATTTTTCCATTCCTTTTTCCATTTTTGAATACTTAATTTTTCTCTGGGTCATGCATTTTGGGCATTAATTATTTTTATTTTTATTTTTTTAAAACGTAAAAATTAAAATAAAAAAGCAAGACTTGCACTACTATTCAAAATTTGGTGTAGGACTTTTAAATGTTTAAAAAAAAGTCCTATGAAGAACCGTAATATGAAATATAAATTCTATTTTAATATATTTAAGAATTAATTTATTTAAAAGAATTCTGACAGCTGTGCTGCTTAATAGTTTTTTATTCAGTATACTTTAATTAATAAAAAGAACATTTATTTATTTATTAAGCAGATTTAATTTTTTAAAGAGTCTTTACTGTCATTTTTGGTCAAGTTAATGCATACTTGCTTTAAATTGTATTAATTTAATTTTATAAAAACAAAAATAAATAGAGTTTAAAAAAAAGACTGGCTTCAGACTTTTGAATGGTAGTGTATTACTGCATTAGCAAAAGAAAAAGGTTGAAACCTGTTAGTTGTAATAAAATAATCTCTTGACTGATAAGCATCCATAATTAATTAAATCTCCTACTTAAAAAAAAAAAAAAAATGACAATGTAATTTTGTTTATGTAATGACAGACTGTTGATTTCATTATTTTGCATGGCTCAGCTCTTAGCATGGGCCAAAAGAAAGGATTATCATATAATAACATGGAAACATGGATGGTGTCCAACAAATCAATCCCTCCATCCTTGGCTCCAGCAACTCAGTGTTGGGAACTAAACTAAAAGAGAATGGAATTTGCATTCGTGTCACAAAAATGATGGATAGTTCACAACAGAGAGCAGGGTAGGGGCTGGTCTCTATGGTACTTCATTGACCCAACTAATCCCACATAGAATCCATTCTGGCCATTTGGGATGACCCCTAACCCACAGCCTTAAGCAAAAGAAGACAACTAGCTTTTAGATATTATGCTTTCCCATGCATGCTTCACTACTACCCAAGAGCAGGCAGTAAACATATGGCAAAGACTGGGTACTATTCTGAATATCATATGATTTAAAGTCAATTTGTAAGCCATGCCGAACTAAATACCAGACACCATTCATCATGTCTACATTTTCACCCTGGCACCACAAAGTGTTAAGGAGGGAAGTCAAAACAATAACTACCATGAAAAGTTGCTTTTACACTGGTAGTGCTACTCTGTATCTATTGTTGACTTCCCAACTACGACTTCAGAGGCTGTTCAAGATCCTGCTGTGCCACTTACAGAGTTTTCCATTAATATAACATTAATAACTATTTGGGACGTTGCAACTGAAAACTACTGCATGCGACTATGAAAATATATAGGAGCACCAGTGTGACTGACCCGATCAGCATATTGTGTTTGCGCTGAGGGGAGCTTCAAAGGTTTCCACGTGTTACTGCAACGTTTAGTAATGTATCACAGACATCTCACAAATCTTTTCATAAAGTGTAGAGAGAGTGTAAATAAAGCCGGGCTCACACTACAGGATTTATAGCCCGATTTTGCCCTGATTTTCCCCTCCCGAGAATCGGAGCAGAAATCTTGTTGAGCACCTCGATCGGTCCTGATGTTCAGCATGGATTATCTGGTAATGCGAGACGTTCACAGATTGAATCTTGCACCTCCCGATCTGCTCTCACACAATTCGGGGCCGCCTCAATCATATCAAACATGTTTGATATTCAGGATTTTAAATCGGGATGATCACGGCTATGACTATGTCAGTACTTTCACAATGCGCAACCGCAAAACAGCTGCTGTACGGTCCATTAGATAGTGGAGATGGAGAAAACTGCTTCTTATGTTTTAGTAGTAACACTGTCTGTATAATATGTTGAAAACATACCACAACCGCATGGAGCAAGGAAAGCTCTGCAATGAAATCTTCTCAGTGAGTGAGTGCATAAAGCTGCTAGCACGCTAACTAACATTTGTAAACATTAGTTGTTGAAATGACGATCTGTTGCGTAAGATCACATGAGGCGCTCCCTCGGTCATGATAATCTTAATAATATCTTGTAGTGTGTGACGTGCCACAATTTTCAAATCTTGGAGTGTGTGCATGTTTAAGATTTCAGGGAAGATAATCTGCAAAGATTCTCCTTATGTGTGCACTCCAAACAGATTTCATAATCCGTCAGGATTTTAAAAATCCTGTAGTGTGAGCCCGGCTTAAGAGATTCATTGTGCAGTACAGAGAGCTTTGTTGATTATAATAGAACTTTGTGAGATTGTGATGAACTAAGTTGAAGGAGTTTGTAAATGAGATACTGATTTAATAGTTTAATAACAGTTAACAGTTAAATAAGCAAACTGTCAATATTAAGTGACTTACATTGTCTGCCTACAACACTACTGCCTGATTTTGCTCTTTGGAAATCAAAAATGGTTTGAAACAAGTCACAACTGAGCTGCTGCACATCTCCATTTAAACAGAGCGTTATTTCGTTTATGAATGAACGTGCATTACTAATCTCGTTAGTCAATGATTCAATTTCCCATTCATAAAGACACTTGTTTATTCCCGAATGAATCAGCCCTTCAAACGAATCAAATGAATAAATGATTCAGTAATTAAATCAGTGACTTGCCACCACCTACTGGCAGTTTTTTATTTTTAAAGTATCTTTTCAGTTATTTAAATCATTTAATATTTCCTATATTTAAAATATTAATCTCAACATGAATTTATGAATTTGATTGCACCTCTGAGCCACATTAAATATATGAAAATACACCTACAAAGCACTTGTGTTCTTCTGTGCCACCTCTGTAGTACAAATTAATTTTGTTAATAAAAGATTTCATTTGATTGGTAACTTATTTTTATTCTTGTTCTCATTTCTGTTGTTTTAATTAGAAATTTTAAAAAGCTTATAAAATAGAGTAGAAGCTCTGAATGGCTGGTGACTTCATTTAAATACCCAAATTGGGTGGTGAGTAAAAAAAGTTAATTTCTAAACCCTTTCCAGAATGAAATACTAATAAACACACACACTGACTAATTTTGTTCATTTTCTTTTCTTAAGCCATTTTTAATCTAATTAAAATCAACGTAAATACTGACAGTTGTATGACACCTTGATGTGAACACATTCATTCACAGTCATTTATGTCTTAAGTGAATGTAAACGGGTGACACAAAAAAGAAAAGACGTGAAAAAATATTGCATCTGGGCATTAGGCTTGCAGTGTAAATGTAGCCTAATAGACCAGTCCTTTATGCAACAAAAGGAGTCGATAGTGCAAACTGTGGACAGTGCATGAATAATGCAAAGGCAATTACTTTCAAACAAAGAGATGGACACCATTAGTCCTTCCATTAATTAAAAAAGAGAACATGAGGATTATAGGTTAGGTTTCAGTGTGTTCAGACTTATGAGCACAAAATGCTTAACATCTGCAGACTTACAATCCAAAAAAAACCTTTCTGTTTCATTGTTTAAATGAGTTTAAGCAAAAGAGCAGATGTCATGATGGCTGAAAGCGAAGTTAGATGTAAACGCAACCGCTTTAGGAGCAGAACTGGGCTGGTTGTTACTACTGTTTGACCTTTCACCAGAAGGTTTTTACCTCTAACACAAGCACAGAGAAACAGGAATGTAAAAAGCATCTAATGGCCAGATCAGTTCACTCCAACCAACCAAACCAACCAGACAGAGATGCAGACAATGATTGAGAATCCCACTGGTCTCCCAGGTGGCTTCTGGGAACTGATGTCATAGCATTCCACAGACACAGCCTCCAAGCAAGAGCTTCCTGTTTCCCCCCCTACTGAGGTTCAACTCCACTCTCTATAGAAATCATTTCATATTTATCTACTAAACACACGCTTCTCTTCATTCCTCTTCCATAAAACACAGAACCAATGCATCTGAAGCCAACAACATGACATGTAAATCTATAGCTTAAATCTAAAATTTACAATTCAATAATTTGTCCTGGGAGAATTTGATTCTGGAAAATACAGCCTTATTCAGTGAGATCACTTTATGCTCAGCAGGCTACAAATGTGACAATGAATTATGTCATCTTATTAGTCACCAAGCATTAAATCACAGGTTAATTTGTTCAGATTGTCAGTATAACACGCATAAGCTATGCTGTTAACGACAGTAGCTCTAAAAACACGAGGGCTCAGTGAAACCGGAGTCCTCCTGTGTGCATTGTACTATGGAGGCTGATAGATGGTGTAGTGTGTTTCTGGCTGCTCCAGTGCAGTGCATTGTGTACTACATGGGAGGTATGCAGGACGAGCCCTCACAGTGCACAGCTGATACCACTAGCATGACGACACGCTCTGCATTCAGAATTTAACACGGCTAGTGTACTATTATAAACTCCCTGCACATGGACAGAATGTGCTAGTATGTGGGTTTATTTAAAAAAAAATATATATATTAAATATTTTCAATGAGAAACATGGCATATTTCTATTATATTTATTTATTTATTGCTAAATAATTTTTGTTAATAATTAAACTTATTAATTCAACAATTCAAAATATTGAAGTTTAAAATATTATTAAAACAATATACATGAAAAAGAACAAACAATGCACACATGCATTATATATATATATAATAATAATTTAATATATTTATATAAAATAATTTAACCATCATTTACTTTCAACAAAACATGTCTTTATTATAAAATATTTTGCACTTCACTATATACCTTTATTAAAAATGCCTTTATTAGTAATATTAGTGAAGTTAAATCTGTGAAAAGACTACTTTAAATTACTTTAGGCTTCCAATAAGTTTGTTTCTCAGTGAATTATTGTTGACAGCACTGGCTTTACAATCAGGCTTGTCTGTTTCTACATGATACACAGTGCAAAGGCCACAGGTAAAAACACAAATGAGATTTTATATGCTATAGACCTGTGACGTTCATGCAGCACCGAGCAACAACATTGCTCAAACAGAGAACACCATGTCCCAGATAAAGACCTGGAGGGGAAAAAAAAAAAAAAAAAAAACTTCTGAACCAGCAGTGAGAGCTCTCACATCAATCTACAAAACATATGGATGCCTGAAGCTATACTATACGCAGCTGCCCTGCATATTGCATCGGAATCCATAACACTGGTAAAAAATATAAAGTGCTGATTTCTAGAAAGCATCGTGACAGTGAGATCAAAGTCTGACAGACTAACTTCCAACAGGAAAATAACAGGAAAAAGGGCTGTTATTTAAAACCCTCAAACAGATGCATGGTCAGGAATCTTTGAAATGACACAAGCACTTATTAGAAACAGATAGGAACCATTTGAAGTGATGGATAAATAGAGATGATCATTGTTTGCAGCTAGTTTGTGTAGTCCAGTACACATGGTTTTCAATACTCAAGACTAATGGTTTGCTTGGTATTATTTTATGCTTAACATCCTAAAAACCTACTCATGAATTTCAGACCATTTAGAAGAGAAAATAATAAATATAATAGTATAAATAAATCATAAAAATGATGAAACATAGCATAAATTAATAATTTAAAACAAATAACATGTTCAAAATATTTCAAATACATTACATGATTTGTATATATCTAATGATTTTTTTTATTACAGAATAAAAAAGCTAAATTTATAGTATTTAAAAACCAAAATTAAATTATATTTAAATACATATTGGGATTCTTCATCTCTGATAAAAACAACAACGGCAGATCTTTATAATACATTATAGCATTAAATGTTAGTAATAAGCACCACAAAACAGACTCGTACCCACTATAGAAACTGAAGATGACATGTACACCCAGATTAGTGGTCGACCAATATGGGTTTTCCAATGGTTCATTCTTAAATGATTACATTTGGTCCCCAAAATCATGAATACATGGTTACATCCTTGACCACAAAGTTGAATCTGTGACAGTGAGGCTAGTATTTAGCAGATTGTTATCCAGAGAAACCTACAGTACACTAATTACAGTGTACGGTGTGAGGTTCAAACCTACAATCTTTCAGCAGCCAGCTCAAATTTTTATAATTGTAATTGAAACACGCACAAAAATATAATGCATCTTTGGAGACAAAACTCACCACGTTATCATGCTGCTGGCAGAAGTCCATCCTCTCCTGGAAAACATTCAGCATGGAGAAGCTGTTGTGGAAGGACTGGGAGATGTTGATCGGGGTGTTGGAGTTGTTGGTGCGGTTGGCCAGGTGTAAGCTCTCCATCAGCCCCTCGATGAAGTGGTCTTTGGTGAGTCGGACCCTCTGGTGGGCCCTGACGCAGTTATCGCACAGGTACTCCTGGCAGTCCAGGCAGTGGGAGGTAGCGGGGTTGCCCTCATCACAAGAGCTGCACTGAGGGTCGGAGAGGTGCTGGGGTCTCAGAAGACCACCGTGATGGACCACCGATGAAGACCGACCATTCTTGCCCTGTTCCTCAGCAGAGACCACCACATCCAGCAGGTTGCTGAAGAGAAAGTTGGAGGAAGGCAGCGCGTCCACGCCTGATTCCGACAGAGACACTTTTTGGTCGCATGTGGGGCATCTGAGCTTGAGAGGATCACCTGGGCTCCTGTGGCCCTCCAGGCATTGCCTGCAAAAGGCGTGGAGACAGGGCAGGACGTGCAGCCTCCTGGTGGATGAGGTAGATGAGGAGTTGGAGGTCTGGGAGGACGAGGAGGAGGTAGATGAATTGGAGGAGATCGGAGCAGAGCAGCCGCACAGCTCCTTGCACAGCGGACATGTTTGCAGGTCGGAGTCTGGGAAAGACGCCATTTGCGCAGAGGACCACAAAATAACTTCACACATAAAGACGCGTTAAGATACACAAAACCTTGCGAAATGGTTCCCTGATCAATTCAAGCAAGTAACGTAGATCACAGACTTGGCATGCTGTACTGCAAGCTGCATTCAACGCTACTTAATATATACATTCCCGTTTAATGAGTTTAGATTGATTTGGGATTTCTGCTTTGGTTATTATCGATAGGAATTCGCAGAACAAACTCTATACGCAACTTCTCGAGCGCACATTTGGAAAGCAAGTGTCATTTTGAGGCCTTATAATCCCTCGGTGTGGGGCTTTAACATTGTTGCGAAACATGAAATCCGCTGCGAGGTCCCTGCTCCGATCCTCCCCCACCGCCGCATGACGAGAGGGGCCAAACACGCTCGAAACAGTGTCAGTTTTTTCCTTCCCAAACGCAAATATGTCCGTTTTCCATGAACGCGCTTTAGTCTACCATCTGCGCGTCATTATTCTCAATACGCGCTTGCGCGAGCCGCAATTAAATAATTCAAAGTATGTCCCATGTAGCTCGTTAGCACGCAGCGCCCCTCAAGATCCTGTTACTGTGGTGAGGCTGAAAGCCCCTTTAACTTCCCTCAGTCTGGTTACAGTAACACTTTGGCGAGGGATATAAAGTAACCATTCAACCTTTCGTGTCCACTCGTTCCCGAGGTTTCAGCTGCCCATATTCGTCTCGCGTCTACAGCGCAAAACAAACGCCCTCTCCGCGCGCCTCTTCACTCCGCATTCATTTTCACTGGGAATTACGCTCGCGCGGACTACAATTCTACAGCTCGTGACCATCAAGCGAACGCGTCCATACTAAAAAAGCCTAGAGCGCACTTCCGCCTGAGAACACTCCAGAGGGGCGGGGCTTCGGTAGCGAGGGGGCGGGGTTGGGCAGGGCATTGACTATTAAAGTAGTACACATTATACAGCATATAGTATATACACTACCAGTCAAAAATCAGTAAGATTTTTAATGCTTTTTAAATAAGTCTATTCTGCTCATCAAGCCTGCTTTTATTTGATCCAATATAATCAATATAATTTATCCAATATAATTTATTCCAGTATAATAGTATATAGGGGGATTATAGAAATTATAAAAAATAATACTTTTAATTAGCAAAGATGCTATAAATTGATAAAAGTTATGATAAAGGCATTTACAATGTTACAAAACAATTGTTTCAGATAAATCCTGTTCTTCTGAACTTTCTATTCATCAAAGAAACCTGAATAATTCTACTTATCTGTTTTTAATATAATAATAATAATAATAATAATAATAATAATAATAATAATAAATATTTTTAGAGCAGCAAATCAAAATATAGAACGATTTCTGAAGGATCATGCGACTGGAGTAATGATGCTAAAAAATTACCTTTGAGATCACAGGAATAAATTAAATTTTTAAATATATTCAAATAAAAAAGATAAAAATTTATCAAAATTGTACTGTTTTTGCTGTACTTTGGATCAAATAAATGCAGGCTTGGTGAGCAGAAGAGACTTCTTTAAAAACATTTTAAAAAATCTTACTGTCATATGATTAATCGCAATTAATCGCATCCAAAATAAAGGTTTTTGTTTAAATAATATATGTGTGTATACTGTGTGTATTTATTATATGTAAATACACACACATAAATATACACACAGTAAATATATTGAAAATATTTATATATATTTACATGTATATATTTATATTTATATATATATATTATATATAAATATTTTTAATATATAAGCAACATATTTTTCTTAAATATATGCATGCATGTGTGTATATGTTTATATACATAATAAATATACTCAGTACGCACACATAAATTATGTAAACAAAAACTTTTTATGTTGGACGTGATTAATCGTGATCAATAGTTTGACAGCACTAATACATACACATGGTGCTCAAAGAGACAATATAAATCATAGGATATATATATATATATATATATATATTTTTTTTTTTTTTTTTTTTTTTTTTTTTAATCAGTAGATTAAAAAAAAATCTGTTTGATGTGGATCTTTGTGTCTTTTGTTCTAGGCTTGTGTATCTGTGGATGTATATGGAAAATGCAAAACCTCTTCCAAATCCTCTTCGTATATTTGTTTTACATGCTTCAAGAAAAAACAGACAGCCCAAAGCTTTATGTTTTATTTTTTTAATATCTTTATTCTATTCCAGCCATGTTTGCCATCCCATATTATATTCTCATCCCATATGTCTTGCTCCCTGGAGCCAAACTAAAAATTGTTGTTTCTTACCTAAATGTCCATTGACTGTTTGACTCAAGTAAATTAATATGGGTCAAATAAAAAAAAAATCTTTATGGCTTGATTTTATTTTATTTTATTTTATTTTATTTTATTTTATTTTATTTTATTTTATTTTATTTTATTTTATTTTATTTTATTTTTACATATTTAAATTATTATTATTATTATTTTTTTTAAAATTATAACTACTAGCATTTTTTTTTTAATTCTTATTCTTATTCTGTTTTTTTTTTGTTTTGTTTTTTTGTATTCATTGATTGATTAGATTTAAAACAGAAATTACAATTCAATACTAAGGCTGCCATTAAATAATGGCAAAAAAATAATTATGATTAATCCCATGTTTGACCAGCTCCTTTTTGTGGAAAAATATACTTTAGACTGATAACGCTAAATGATATTGAGAACAATGTTCTTTAAGAGGAACACAGATCTGGTTTGGTGTCAATGAAGGGATGATTGAGCATTATTGATGGGGCCGTGGGTGTACGTAGGACAAAAAAGGTTGGTAAACACATTCTAGGACATGAAGGTCCCTTTGTATACCATTAGTTCTACCATTATTTCTTATTAATTCTCCCAGCCATCATCTTTCAACAGTACATGCTAATTTCCCCCCACACCTGAACCTATGAAATCAATCTCAACCTTTTTGTAATCGATGCTACCCCTCCTGAGGGCCCCTCCTGTAATAGATAGCTACCACATGTAGGACTGGCTTTTGTGCGCATTTATGGGCACTTAGGATGGGGTGCTGGGGTGGCTCTTGTGACAAGGGAGGAAGCTTCTCGGTGGGGCTTAGGCTCCAGATGCAGGCTGCCCAATAAAGCAGTGGGATGCCAAGCTGAAAGACAGGGCTTTGGGAGGGACCCTTTGACCCCATTATTATGGCTGGGATTAGGGGTAGTGGAGGCTGCCCACACTCAGCTGCACAGCTCTGGCCATCCCAAGGACATTCCATTGATCTACATGAGGAAAAAGCCTGAACGGGGGGTTGGGTGAGGGCAGAGGCTCAGCAAAACCAAGCAAAGCAAGGAAGGGTCATGTCACATGGTGGAAATGACCACAGGCAATCTGAACTAGGGTTATGTGTATGTGTGAGTGTGTTTCTGTGTATGTAATGAAGCGCTGACTCTTTCTCAGGCCCAGGAAGTAGCTAGTCCTTTTAACTGTCACTCATAATCAACATGTAATGAATGATTTTATTAAGCTCTTTTCAAACTATCTTTGTGGGCAAAAGTGAACGTTCCTTTGAGACTGTATTATTTGATTGTGACTTAGTGTAATCCCATTATTACAGAACGTCAGAACTTTGGATCTCTCAAAGGTTCTCTCAAAGTTCTGAACTTAAAATAGAACGTTCGTTCAAACTTAAAAAATGTTCTCAAAACATTGGCACAAGAGCATTATTTATGAAACATTTTTTTTTCCTTAAACAATTTAGTTGGACAAATATATTAGAATATATTTAATATTAAAATATATTTGTGGCCTAGTGAAACTCTCTGTATCTGATTGTCCATTTTTGATTAGCTTTATGTGCTTAAACCTCAACAATGCAATTGATAGATTGGTTATCAGCAGGGGTTTCCTGCAGGCCTGTCTTAATCACAGGATTACATTTATATCCACTTACCGAACAAAGAGTCTTGCCCTGTCGTACCCTGTCGTATCACAGTTGTCCTGACTAATTGATAATTAGTCTCTTGTCTAGCTAACGTCTTTAAGATAGCTTTCACTTTAATTGCTATGAATACGCACTCCTGAAAATACATGAAATGTTTGCAGAAAAAAAAAAAATTATTATTGCATATATTTATCTATTTCATTCATGTGACTTTATCTGTTATCTGCCATACTTGTGGAACAAAGTAATGGCACTGAATACAACACCACAAGAACCTTACAAAACACACCTGACCTGTCAAACATTTATTGACATTTTAGGGTCAAAAGTTTGGAATAATTATGTTTTTTTGGGGAAAAAAAGTCTATTATGCACACCAAGGCTGCATTTATTCAGCCAAAATACAGTAAAAACAGTGAAACAGTATCAGAGTTTAAAATAATGGCAATTAAATTGAATTTTCAGCAGCCATTATTCCAGTCTATTCCAATATGCTGATTTGATGCTCAAAAATTATTCCAAATTTTTGAGCAGTAGTGGATATATTTAAATCACAGTCCAGCAAGAATCTGGATTATTAAGCATTATTAATTTTAGCAGATTCCTGCATATACAGAGATGAATTGTGGATTAAATATACATTCAGTATCATCAAATGCATTCAGGATCAAACCTAACAATCAGCATTTTTTTCTTAGTGTATTTACCACAATTACTTTGTCCTGATAGTTATAAATGTGGTAAATGATTAGAGAAAAAGTCATGTGATTGTAACAGACGAATAGAGAAAACTACCGAATGTCTTTCACTTATATGCAGGTTATAAACTAACATATAAAGAAGCAGTGAAGAAGTAGAAGTAAAATGTTCTTTAGTAAAAATGTGGCATGGTAATGCAAAATGAATAAATAGTTCTTTATATAGTTAGCAGTGTTGGAAAGAGTTGAGTTACTTTTTACTGAAAGTCATGCGTTACATTGCTTCTGCATTACTTTTCCTCATCTGAGGTGGAGGACAGGAGGGCTGTCAGTCAATAAATCGAAAAACAAAGTAACTGACAATACTTTTTTTTGAAAAGGCATTTTCTTGTATATTAAAAAGTAATGTGTTACTTAAAAATGTACTCTGATTACGTAATTCATGTTACTTGTAATATGTTTACCCCAACACTCCCAGCTAACAAAATGTGTTCTAAGAACATTTTGCTAACATTCCCACTAAGTTATGAAATCGTTATTTGTGAATGTTTTGTAAACATTCAAACCGTCCATTTTTTTTTTTTTGTTTGAGAAACATTCTAATCTACCATTGCCATAATGTTATGAGAACCTTATATTTACATGTCCTCTCTATGTTTGAAACACTCATATTTTATCTTACGAGAACATTTTTCACTGATTATACAAACATTGGACAAACATTCCCATCTGATCTTTTATACCTGTTATGACAGGTTTTTGTTTTTTTTTTATGTTTGAGAAACATTTTTCTCTTTTATGTTAACATTACAGGAACATCCCAATCAACCAATGTCATAATGTTATGAGAATTTCACACTCTTAAAAATAAAGGTTCCAAAAGGTTGGTTTTGCAGTAATGTCATAGAAGAACCATTTTTGCTTCCCCAAAGAACCTTTCTGTGAACAGTTCCTAAAAGAACCATTTCGAAGAACATTTTAAAATTCTAAAGAACCTTTTTTGACTATAAAGAATCTTTTCTGCATTTGAAAGGTTTTATTGATGTTCATGGTTCTTCACAGGACCACTGATGCCAATAAATAACCTTTGTTTTTAAGGGTATATCTCTAAAAACTTTTTCTAACAACATTATGAGATGTTAGAAAGTTTTATTTTAACATGACGAGAACAATCAAGTACAAATGACATCACAAGGATGTTCTGAGAATGTTGTTCTAAGAACATTTTTTTACATGACAAAAACAATTGTCAGGGACAAATCACAGCAATCATATCCAAACAAATCACAAGGATAAGTTGGTAGCACTGTTGCCTCACTGTAAGAAGGTCCCTGGTTTGAGGCTGAAGGTCTTTCTGTGTGAAGTTTGCATGTACAAAAACATGCAGGTGAGGTTAATTGAAGATGTGAAATTGGCCTTCCCCCAATGTGTGTGCATGTGTATAGATTAACTTGTGTATAGATTAACTTATTCTCACCATGAATAGCCATAGATGCTGAAATGGGGTTAAGAAGAAATAAACTAACAAAAGGACATTCAGAGATACAAATTTCATCAAAAGAATGTGAAGAGTTCCAATGCAAAAGCCTCTAAAATCCATCTTGGTCATAAATGAGATAACGATACTGAGTGAATGATCTCCACACATAGTATATGTTCATCAAGTACTTTCACTTCAAATATCCCAGCCTAAACTCATTCTGAAGTACCAGTACATACATAGAAACCTATACATAGTAGATGGAAAGAAATGCTATTTTTAAAGAAAAACGTCATGTGTACTTAGAGGCTTTTGCATCTGAACTCTTCATGTTTTGAGAATTTACCTATAAGAACGTTTTCTCTTACCATGACAAGAACCTAAATCATGTACAAATAACATAAAAAAGTTCAGAGACTGTTGAACATTTTCTCCTACCATTGTAAGAACCTCAGTTGTGTACAAATAACATTTAAAAAGGTTCAGAGACGTTCTAAGAACGTATTTCTTACCATTATGAGAATGTAAATCAACCATTAATAATGTTATCAGAACATCCTGTAAACATTTTAAGAATGTTCTGTCTTGACCTTTTAAATACCTTTGAAAAAACATTAATGAAAGTTGTGGGAATGTTCCCTGTTAGCTAGGCTGATTGCATAAACAAAGCTGCTGACTGTGAAAAAAGATGAAGTGGATTTATAGCAGTAGCATAATCTTGGTTTGTGTTGGTTTGATTCTTTAGAGAAGATGTTTGCGTTCTCACTTTCTCTTTAGGGTTTTCTCATATTTTGATGAGGGGGTTTCTTAGAGTTCACTAATGAAGGACATGAAGAATCTTTGTCAGAGTTCCTGTGACTGACCCATTTATTACCCTTAGTAAATGGAATGTGGTTGTATATGAAGATGTCAAACATAATCGTAAACGACACATCTGCATAGTGTTATAAGACCACAAAGCACATTGGGCATTGGGTTGAATACTAACACAGATTTTTAGCTAGACATCTAATTCCTTAGATGTCTCTTTCCTTATTTTTTATTTTTTTTATTTTTTTCCCAAAAACTGCTCATTCAATTTTTATCTGAACATGACCATTTGTCACACTCTTATTGGTGAGATAAGAGTAAATAAAAACAGTATGATTAAGTTCATAACAACATTTAACATGACAAAACATGCTAATTTGTGTGAATGGATAAAATGTTTCATGCTCTGACAGTGGCTCAGGATTTTTTAGTTCATAGTGTAACCTAAACCGTTTAATTTTAGATGCATGAACAAAACATAGGACCAAATGCAATTCGGCATGGAAATGTATTTATTTACTTTCTTACTTACTTACCTACCTACGATATGTGACCGATTATTTGTTCACAGCCTCAACAACAATGGCTGATTAGTAGACATTTAAGTATTTTCAGGTAGTTTCATTCATAATGATAATTTATTATAGACTTCAGGCAGGGTTTTGATGTACAGTATAATGACAAAAATGAGAAGAAAACAGAAAATCCTCTCTGCCCACGGGGAAGCAAATACATCTGCTTGGTCTGTGACCTGCTTGCTGATAGCCTCTGTCTCAATCCTCTGTGAGTAAATCTGTCTAAAAGCAGACAGTAGAGGGGGGCAGAGCATGAACAGACTCACAGGTAATGTTTGAAAGTGATGATTCACATTCAGTCATTCAGGGCTGAGATAATGCTCAAAAATGTAAGGGTGCTTGCAAGTTCAGCTTTGAGATACATTATATGACATCTGTGCTACCAAGTTTGAAATATTAGAGATTTAAAAAAAAATTTGTGCTTATCAAGACCACATTTATATTTGATGAAAAACACAATAAAAACAGTAATATAGTGAAATATTATTACAATTTAAAACAGTTGTTTTATATTTTAGTGTATGAAAACGCTGAATCCTTAGCAGCAGTTAGTCCAGTCTGGGGTCAGTATTTTTTTTCTTTAACATGTGGTCATAGGCTGACAACTTACAGTTGAAGCCAAAAGTTTACCAAAAGTTTGCAGAAGCTGCAAAATGTTAATTATTTTAGCAAAATAAGAGGGATCATACAAAATGCATGTTATTTTTTTTTAATTTAGTACTGACCTGAATAAGATATTTCACGTAAAAGACGTTTACACAGTCCACAAAAGAAAATAAAAGTTTACATACACTTGATTCTTAATACTGTGTTGTTACTGGAATGATACACAAGCTCTTTTTTTTTTAGTGATAGTTGTTCATTTGTCCCTTGTTTGTCCTGAACAGTTAAACTGCCTGCTGTTCTTCGGAAAAATCCTTCCAGGTTCCACAAAGTCTTTGGTTTTGCAGCGTTTTTGTGTATTTGAACTCTTTCCAACAATGACTGTGTGATTTTGAGATCCATCTTTTCACACCGAGGACAACTTAGGGACTCATATGCAACTATTACAGAAGGTTCAAACGCTTACTGATGCTTCACAAGGAAATACAATGCATTAAGAGCCAGGGGTGTAAACTTTTGAACAGAATGAAATTGTGTACATTTTTTTTTTATTTTGCATAAATATCATATTTTTTCATTTAGTACTGCCCTTCAGAAGCTACAGAAGATACTTACATGTTTCCCAGAAGACAAAATAAGTTACATTTACATCTTCAAATTAAAAAAAGTTTTCTTCAAAAGTTTTCACCCCTCCGGCTCCTAATGCAGTGTTTTTCCATCTGAAGAATTAGTGAGCATTTAAACCTTCTGTAATAGTTGCTTATGAGTCTCTCAGTTGTCCTCAGCGTGAAAAGATGGATCTCAAAATCATACAGTCCTTGTTGAAAGGGTTCAAATACACAAAAGTGCTGAAAAACCAAACAATTTGAAGAATAGCGGGCAGTTTAACAGTTCAGGACAAACAAGGGACTCATGAACAACTATCACTAAACAAACAAACAAACAAAAAAACAGCTGTGAATCATTCAGGTAACAACACAGTATTCAAGTGTATGTAAACTTTTGAACTAGGTAATTTCTATAAATTCAGCTATTATTTTCTCTTGTGGACTATATGTAAGCATCTTTTATGTGAAATATCTTATTCAGGTCAGTAATAAACACATTTTGTATGATCTCTCTTATTTTGGTAAAATAATTGCAGATTCTGCAAGGTGTATGTAAACTTTTGACTTCAACTGTGTATTCAAGAATATGAAACCTTTTGTTGTCAACAGCAGAGTAATATGTGTTATGCTATGACGGTGCACTAATGGATAAAAACCTGCAGAGACAGAAAAGACTACATATTAGGCATGTGCTTACATTTAAAAAGTAGTATTTTCTATGATAATTGACATCATAGACGTCATCATTATTGTAATTAACCCAGAGTATTCCTTTAAAATAGTCTTCCTAGCAACATAGTCTTCGAAGCTTTCTAACCATGGATCATCCAGTAGATTGCAAAACTGGGAAACATTTATCTACTAAAAACAATGTGTTAAAATAATATTAGTATTACACAGATTCATATATCACAAAAATTTTATTATAGTTATATTATCATTTATTCATTCCTGTTAAAGTGGAAAATTCATGGACTGGTCTGTCAAGATGTCATAATCACAAAATCTTGCAAACATTGTAACCCAAATAGGTACATATTAACAATGTATACAATAGTGATGGGTAATATTTGAACCATTGTTTAAATTTTGTGGTTACACAGTTCGATATTCATCGTACGTACAGGTATCACAGTATAAACCTTTGAAACACAATAGCAGCAAACAACATGAATACACTGCACACTACATTTCAAGACAGACAATATTACAGCATTTAGGATTGATAATGCACATAACACTATATAAACACCTTTTTAGATTTTTCGAGAACACTTTTCCATTTCTGAACATTTGGACATACTCAGCATTTAGACAAAATCTTTTGTCCAAACACACTGAATTTTGACTGTGCATTTTAGATTTTGGCAGTTAGTATAACAGTTAGCAAATGTGTTTATCTCCTGTCAGTCAGAAACATTCGGCTTTTGAAATGATAAAGAAGACTCAAGCAGTCACTTGTATTGAGCACTATTCCAGCACCGCACTGAAAACCAGAACTAACCCAAAGTTGCATGTTAAACAACCAAAACATGATTATTGATAAAACATGAGTATTATAAATCTCTGATATGGTGTAACCAGCAACGGATCATTTTAAGGCAAAAAACGCCTTCTATAATAGATTGAAACATGATGCTTAAAAAAAAAATATGACCCTGAAGTGTTGTTCATGACTAATGCATACGCTTGGCAGTGCAAATAAACAACAAACTTTGTGCTAAGTTATAACATCACATGACTGGGGCCCACTGCCTCAGAAGCACAACACTATGTGCTAGAATTTTACAACCAAAGTGCATTCATAATGCCTATACACTAGGCCAAAATCTCTAAATCCTCAAAACATAGTGACTACACTAGCCTGATAGGCATAGTAATAAAGTCCAACTAGAGTTTGGAGTGTTTCAACCCTTCCAGTCCCAGGGAATACACAGATCCCCATCATGCATGACTGAATAGAAGTGAGAGATGCATAAATGAAGGCCCTGCATCTGTGGGGATCTTTCCTCCATCAGACGCCTGCAGCAGGGGATCATCTGACTGCTCGACACACTGGGCTCTTTGGACAGACTGCGTAGAGACAAATCCTGCAGACAACTCGAAATGACGTCTTCTTCCTCCGCCTCCAACCTGTATAGAGGGGAATATTTTCCATTCGAATGAAAGACGTTTTTAAACAGGCACTATCATGACTATGCTTAAAACGAGAAAATATGAACCAGGGACATGTGACGAAACATTTTAAGACACATTCTCTATAGAAGATTTTTTATTAGGTAAAAAAAAATAAAAAAATAAATAATAATAATAATAAAAAATATATATATATAGCTAGTGCTATGTGACTGTGGTCTTAAGTAGCATGGGTATATTTGTAGCAATAGCAAAAAATACATTGTATGGGTCAAAATGATCATTTTTTTGTATGCCAAAAATCATTAGGATATTAAGTAAAGATAATTTTTCATGAACATATTTTGTAAGTTTCCTACCGTAAATATATCAAAACTTATTATTAGTAATATGCATTGCTAAAAACTTCATTTGGACAACTTTAAAGGCAATTTTCTCAGTATTTTGATTTCTTTGTACCCTCAGATTCCAGATTTTTTTTAGTTGTATCTCAACCATACACTATATAAACTATACATCCATGGAAAGCTTATTTAATCAGCTTTCATATGTATATGTATATGTATAAATCTCAATTTTAAAAAAAAATGACTATTCTGACTGGTTTTGTGTACAGGGTCACATATTGTTAAAAATATGGAATATAGTGTATATGATTTTCAGTATAGCACTGAGTTTTCATTATTCTTATTGGTATGGATGTTTTTCTCTTATGTAAAGTTCCTTATGCTAACCAAGGCTACATTTATTTGATCAAAAATACAGTAAAAGCTGGGGGACATAAGCTATGTAAACATTTACAGGCGTTAGTTAGTGACTTTACTACTGTCTGAATCCAGAATATCTGTGTTTTTCTCTCACCAACAGTGTAAAAACCCCTGGCCCGAATTACCTACTGTTTTTTTTTTTTCGACAAAAACAAAGGTTGTGTGGTCATTTAATTGCTGTCAGAATCCAGTGTTTATACAAAGAAATCGATTCAAAATTCACTGTTTAAATCCTTTTTGACCTCTGCCAAACACTGTACAGTAACCGTTGCACTTCACTGTAATTTACATTTTATTACTGAAATGCTGGAAAGTATTTACAAGAACATAAACACGTAAACATTTGAAATGAGACATTATTATGGCATGTATACAATATAATTTGTATTAAAATATGTATTATATACAGTTACATACATAAAAACAAGCAGCTTTATGTTTACCTTATGAAAATAACAGGTTGCATTAATCTTGTAATCTCCACATTCTTAATGACATCCTTCAAATGCAGATAAAATGCAGACAAAGACAAAACCATTTCAACGATAATCTGTCTATTTTCCTATGTTTAAACGAGATTTATAAATAAATAAATAAGCTGGGATAGGATAGTATAGGATAGGACATTATTAAATATGAATTTTCTAGGTTAATGTAATTTAAAAATGTAATTTACTCCAGTGATGACAAAGCTGAATTTTTAGCCATTATTCTGGTCTTCAGTATGAAGTGATCCTTCACAAATCATTCTAGTATGCTGATTTGGTGCTTAAAAAAGGTTTCTTATTAATATCAATATTTTACTGCTTAAAACGTGATTAACAGAAAGTTCAAAAGAACAGAATTTATTTGAAATAGATAAGGTTGCCACGATTGCTTGATTCAATTCGAGTATTTAAAAGGTTCTTGATTGCATTTTGCCCATGTCGAGTAACTGGCAAAATACCAGAAGTGGCAATTCCACAAACGAGAATCCACACAAACTGTTATCATTTATATGTGTGTAGCGTCTCTAACTCCATCTCTGCATATTGCTCTGAGTTTGGGTTTCTTAAAACATTCATCTGAGAACGCAGCATGCCCCATTTCATAAGATTTGTAATGTTAATCATTTGTAAACCTACATAAACACAGGGGAATACATAAGTATCTTTCTCAATATGCTAACTGTTCATCTTGGTTTCAAAATAAAAGTTTGAACCCTCGCTCTGAGTTTATAAGCTCTGAACATGTTTGTCCACATATTCAAGAAATTACAGTGGCTGTAGTAGCATTTTTGTCATAATAAAAAATGATCAAAGTGGACATTTGAATTTAATGTTGTTTAGTCAATGTTAAACAAGGATTAACTCATTTGTTATAATGTGTAACGTATATTAGCTCTATGTTTATAATACATCATGTATTTTAACAGTTTTGTTTAATAAAACCACGATTACTTGCTTTTGATACTTTATCTCAACTAACTGTTATCACTTCTTAGCCATTACATATGTATTATATATGTATTTTATTACCTCAAATAAATAATTATAATTATCTGATTACTCGATTAATCATCAGAATAATCGACAGATTACTCTAGTACCGAAATAATCATTAGTGACAGCCCTAGAAATAGAAAACTTTTGTAAAATTATAAGTGTCTTTACTGTTAATGAATATTATTTCTTCAAAAAAAAAAAACAAAAAAAAAACCTCATGACCCTAAACTTTTAAATGAACAGTAGTATAAATCTCAAAAGTCAATAATTCTACTGGCTAAAAATAACCATTTTTTAAAATGGTAACACTATAGTATAGGGAACAATTCTCACTATTACTTAGCAAACCTATTATTGACATATTGGCTGTTTATTAGTGCTTATAAAGCACCTATTCTGCATAACCATATTCTACATCCCTAACCAATACCTAAACTTAACAACTACCTTACTAACTATTACTAGAAGTCTTAGCTAATGGTTTGTTAATAGCAACAATTGGACCATAAAATAAAGTGACCAAGAAAATATAAAACAGCTGTTTTAAGACTTCTGTATTGTGATTTTCTTTCTTTAAATGTAACAGAAAATGAAAATACACATAATTGGTCTTCATAATAATATACTGATGATTCATGCACAATAAGACCAGACAGAAGATACATCAGTTCTGATGTCATGTTAATGTGCAGTGATAGGTCAAGCACTCACTTGTCTTTGCGTTGCATGCGTCTCCGGGCCTCCTGGGCCTGGCTCTGGAGGAAGTTCTGCAGCTGGAGGGTGTCACACATAGTGGGGATGATGAAGTGGCCCATCTCATGCAGGCAGGGGGTGGAGTGGTCACTATGGCAACAGAACAGAATAGAAAAACAATGATTGACGGGACATTAAGCAGCACAAAGAGTTCCAAGTGAACAGAGGATATATCAGTCAGAAATACGACAGAAATGAATAGAATGCAGGGAACCACAGGAACAACACTATACCATTCAGCTACAATCTGTTGTTTAACAGTCCAGTATGGTCTCTCTTCGGGTTTCATTTTTTGTTTATCTTGTCCTTTCAGTGGAATACTATTCTATACAAAAAGAACAAATTCCACAGAAATCCATTTAAAGTCACAGTGCATAATTTATTGTAATTTCACTTGCTGCACCAAACACTCTTAAAGCCAGTTCACATTAAGATAAGTTTTTTGAACAGTAAGATTTTTAATGTTTTTCAAAGAATTCTTTTCTGCTCACCAAGCTTGCATTTATTTGATCCAAAATACAGCAAAATCAGTAATACTGTTAAATATTTTACTATTTAAAATGACTGCTTTCTATTTGAATATATTTTAAAATGTAATTTATTTTGTGATCCAAGCAAAATTTTTAGCAACATTACTGTCACAGGATCCTTCAGAAATCATTCTAATATGCTGATTTGCTGTAAAATAAAATTATTATTTAAAACAGTTAAGTACATTTTTTCAGGGTTATTTGATGAATAGAAACATCCAAAGATCAGCATTTATACGAAATAAAAGCTTTTGTAACATTATACCATTCAAAAGAAATTATAGAAATTAATAATTTTATTCAGTAAGGATGCTTTAAATTGACCACAAGTGATGATAAAGACATTTATAAAGTTACAAAAGATTTCTATTATCGAACAAACCTGAAAAAAAATTCTACTCCGCTGTTTTAAACATAATAAAAATAACAGTAATAAATGTTTTGAGCTGCAAATTAGAATATTAGAATGATTTCTGAAGGATCATGTGACTGGAGAAATGATGTTAAAAATTCAGGTTTGAAATTGCAGGAATAAATTACATTTATTTTAATTACTACTATTTTAAATAGAATATTTCAATACATATATTGAATATAAATAGTTTAAAATGTTACTGTTTTCACTGTACTTTGGATCAAATAAATACAGGCTTGGTGAGCAGAGGACACTTCTTTAAAAAAAAAAAAAAACAAAATCTTTCTGTTCAAAAACTTTTGACTAGTATCAACAATAACTATACAATGATACTATATTTTGGATTCTAACTTTCTGATCAGAATGATTTCTGAAGGACTATGTGAAAACAAAGACTGGAGTAATGGCTGCTGACAATTCAGTTTCACCATCACAGGCTGTAATAATATTTCACAATATTACTGTTTTTTATTATACTGTTTATATTTTTGCTTAAATATCCTTGGTGAGAATAAATGACTTATTCCAAAAACATAAAAAATAAAAATTTGAACAGTAGGCAATACTATAAAAACATTAAATTATTTTCTTTCTTCTTTAATTATGTTATAAGAAAAGAAAAGTTGCTTCAGAGATAAAAAAAAAAAAAAAAAAACATTAGCTGATCCAACAATCTGATACAAGAATTAATTTTTTCTGTGACTTGATTTTATGGTGTCTTTAAGATTGTGAATAGAAGCACTACTCAAGCTTGATATCATTGAGACTCAATTTCTGAGGACCTTGCCTCACATACTTGAAGGTCGTAAACAAAGAAAATACACAGACAAATGGCTAAACCTAAAGTATACGAGTATTTACTTTTCCAAGGTCATTGTAAGGCCTTGCATGCTGCGGGGGTGCAGGGAGAGGCGCTGAGGTAACAGTCTCTTGTGAAAAGTGTTGAGAGTACTGTAGTGTTCCTCCAGAGGAAGAGCTGGACCCATCCGCTCGATGTGGATCACCTGAATCCCTCCCAACAGGTGACTGATGCGCTCCTTCAGCCAGTCTGAATGCTGGAACAGGCTTCGGTAACTCGGCAATCTTTCAAAGAGCTGAGCATACACATGGACAAACATAAACATATTCCATCTTAGTCAGCATAAATGTTTGCAATTACGTTTTTTCTTTTTAGAGTTAAGGATACCGTAAGCTGTACCTTTGTCCATTGATGATGAACATCCATTGTTCCTAACATAACATGCCCTGAGGCATTCATCCCTGATTGGTCAGTAAAAACTATTATGTGTCCTGTTTTGGAAAAGAAAGAAAACCGAGTAAATATTTGTGCACATTTGAGCCATCTAATTTCATCTCATGAATCCCATTTCCATGGTTACCTCTCAGGATGTGCAGAGCCTCAGGGCTTTGTGTGGAGAGACGACCCAGACTCTGCAGCTGACAGCATTTGTGAGCAACTCCCCATTTGCGCTGCCACCTACAGGACAGAGAACCACATGATCAAAGTGAACATACATGACAACTGGACACTCTGCACAACAGTTTTAAACATGCAGACAAAAGTTTAAAAGTGCGGTAAACATTTTAAAAATGTTTTTGAAGTCACTTATGCTCACCAGGACTGCATTTGATCAAAAATACAGTAAAAATATTGTAACATTTTCTGTTTTAATATATTTTAATATGTAACTGAAGTCAAAGCTGGATTTTCAGCATCATTACTCCAGTCCTCAGTATCACGATTCACAGAAATCATTCTAATATCCTAAAATGTTGCTCAAGTAACATCTTTTATTATCTTCTATGCTGAAAGCAGTTGTACTGCCTAATATTTTGAGAAAACCATGACTTTTTTTTTTTCAAGATTCTTTGATGAGTAAAAAAGTTCAGCATTTAGCAAGATAAGCATTTATTTGAAATACAAATCTTTTTGTAACATTATAAACTGTCACTTTTGATCAATTTAATGTGATCAAAATTGTGTGTGTGTTGATTGTATGTCTTTACATTAGCCTAATTTTAAATAACACCGAGGTTAATGGGCCATTTTTGCTTGTCCTCTGCACAGACCTTTTACTTTTCTTTACATAATAACATTGTGTGTTAAATCCTTTCTATAATACATTTAAAGTCAAGGAAATTCTAAATAACCTTTAAAAAGAATGATAAAAATCCAATTTTCAACCCATCTGCTACTTAGCCTAGGTGTACCATTTGTAATATACGTAATTTCACTTCAAGAACAGTTTGAAGTCTAATTTTAGAATATATTTAATAAATAAAATTGAAAAATATAAAATACACTACCGTTCAGAAGTTTGGGGTCAGTACATTTTTATTGTTTTTTTTTTTTTTTTTTTAAGAAATTAATACTTTTATTCACCAAGGATGTATTAAGTTAATAATTAAACGTTTATTAAAAGTTAATAATAAATAATTTACATTGTTATAAAATATTTATATTTTGAATAAACACTGTACTTTTTAAACTTGTTATTCATGAAAGAATCCTGAAAAAAAAAAAAATAAATAAAAAAAAAAATAAAATCACAGGTTCCAAAAAATATTTGGCAGCACAACTGTTGATATTATCCAACACTGATCATTCTAATAATAAATCCGCATATTAGAATGATTTCTG
>JAHKKF010521696.1:13328-24439 GCA_019740295.1 Labeo calbasu
ATATATATATATATATATATATATATATATATATATATATACTTTTTTTTTTTACTTTTAGAAAATATTGAAAATTAATTTTTAATTTAATTAATTAACTTTAAAGTTTTTCATCTCGTACGTGTATTTTATTTTTACCTTTATTTCAAATAACCAAAATTATTTTGAATACACTCTAAAAAATGCGGGGTTAACACCAACCCACTGCTGGGTGAAATATGGACAAACCCAGCGATTTGGTTGTTTTGATTCTGGATTAAATGCTTAACTCAACCTTCTGTGTAATTTTATTTAACTGAACTATTGCTTAAAAATAGTTGTATTTCTTACTTAAAATAAACCCAACACAGGTTGGAAATGAGCATTTATTAATAAGTTGAAGAAATTAACATTTATCAATAAGTTGAAAAAATAATAATTAAATAAAAAACATTGTTTTAATTACTTATTAATAAATGTTCATCTTTTGATTATTGCTGATGCCTTTAGTAATTGTGTCAGGTTTTTACATTTTTACATTTACAACCTATTTTGGGTTCATTTTAAGCCAGCCATAGTTCAGTTAAATAAAACTATCCAAAAGGTTGGGTGGAACGTTTAACCCAACTGTTGCGTCAAAACAACTCAGCTGCTGGGTTTGTCCATATTTTACCCAGTGCTGGGTTGTTTTTAACCCAGCATTTTTTAGAGTGTACATTCTTAAAAGTGCTGGGTTGTTTCAACCCAGACTTAGGTTAAGAAAAAAAATCATCCATTGGATTAAATTTTTAAATTACATTTTTAACCCAATAGTTGGGTTTGTCCATCAATCTAAATTGACCGTAGTGTGTGAATTTGTGTGTGAATGAGTGAGTGAGTGTGTCCCAGCACTGGGGATGCACAATTGCACTCTCAGGGCTGGGTTGAGGCAGGAAGGGCATCCGGTGTAAAACGTGCCAAATCGGCTGTGCGGATCACTACGCTGTGGCGACCCCTGATAAAGGGAGCAGGCCGAAGGAGAGAGAGAGAGAGAGAGTTGGGTTTGTCCATATTTTACCCAGTGCTGGGTTGTTTTTAACCCAGCATTTTTTATAGTGTACAATCTTAAAAGTGCTGGGTTGTTTCAACCCAAACTTGGGTTTAGAAGAAAAACCCTTATCCACTGGGTTTTTAAATGAGATTTTTAACCCAACAGTTGGGTTTGTCCATATTTTACCTGTATTATTACGTAAGTTTGGGTTAAAATCAACGCAACATTTTTTAAGTGTAGTTTTAGTTACCAATAATAATACTGAGATATACTTTGGAAATAAGCAAAAGTCTTGTCTGTAATCATGACTGGTTATGAAAGGAAAGGTGCAGATTAGGGGTGCAACGGTTCTCGGTAAAACCCCGAACCGTCCCGTTCTCCTTCCACAGTTCGGTGCGCACCAGGACCGCGGTTCAACTTTAATCTAACAGCGCATCAGTAATATGTTTTATATAACAACACATAAAACAAACAGGGTTCGGCTAATGTGTGTTTCTGTTGATAGATGCGCATTCTGGCATACCAATACGTTACAAAACAACAGCAGACATAGCCGGCTAAACGTTAAGTATCAGTGAACTGGGGCAGTGCATTCTCTTAAATTGACAGCAATTTCTTAATAATTACTAAACGGCAACAACAAGGAAATCACTCACTGCTCTTGATTGAATAGCTTTTGTAACTTTAATAAAGATTAAGCTTCAATTTATACTGTAAAATATGCAATTCTTTTTTACATTTTATCATTTTATTCAGTTTCTATACCTAAAAACTAATGTTAAACTTAAAAAAAAACGAAAAATCTGTTTATTTTATTTGTAGCTATACTCTATTATTATTTGTGCTGTTGCTTGTAGTTAGATTATTCTTATTTCTTTACTTTTCATTTTTATTTTTTCCATAAACATAGCACAAAACCGTGATACAAACCGAACCGTGAGTAAGTTGAACCGTTGCACCCCTAGTGCAGATGATCAGCATTATAGTAGGAGAAATTTGAGGTTGTTCTTAAAGGATTAAGATTAAGGTTAGATTTTGGGGTGGGTTTGAAGCTGACTGAGTGAAATATTAAAATCAGGGTTAGGGTGAAAGATAAGGTTGGGAATGAGCAAATGTTTAGGATCAGAGGTTAGGATTGGTTATGGAGATTAAATTATGGGTTTAGGTGGAGGACAGATTTAAGGTTAGGGTGTTCATTGTGGCGTTGTCACCCTGGGGATGGTGTAACACGAAAAGAGCAACACTCGGTGAGCGAGAGACTGTGTTCGTTGTGTGTGTGTGGACAGCTCTGCTCCTTTTATAACTCATTCCCTGCAGGGTGTGGCCAGGACAGGCAAGGACAGCCACCCGCCACACACAAACACACACATTGCGCTTGGGGTCTTGTGTCTGTGTGATCTGAATATTGTCATGATGGGCACAACCTTCAGTCACTCAAACTGCTCTGAGTCAAAAAGCATCCAATGACACAAATCTTCTGCCTCTCTTTCCTTGCTTCATCTCTATCTGGTTCTCTCTTTCTGTGTTTGCTGAGGGCAGGTTGTCCAGTCCACTAAGAGGACAGAGACACTGATAAGTGTGTGTATCTGTGTTTGCATGTGTCCTTCCCGATGGTTCCTCTAGTCTGAGATCCAGTTCTGTCAGCTGAGGCTCAGACCAGCTTTAGTTTGTTTAGACTTCAGATTTGCACTGTGAGTGAAATGTGGTTTAACCTTTGATGCAATGAATAAAGAACAAAGGATGTATTGTCTTACTTCTGGTGTTACTTATTCTGCATCAGCTGCATGTTTTTCTCAATGAATATCCAAGTTCATTCGGGAATATGTCAGATTATGGAAGAAAATTTGTTGAGAACGCTGTTTTGACTTTGAAATGTCAAATTAATGTTGCTGCTTTACAGATCGGAGCACATTTTCCCATCTGTGGTTACTGGAGTTGACTCAGTCATCAGTCCTACCATCATTCCTTCCTTTCGGTCTCTCTCTCCTTTCTTCTTGAGTGAGAAAACGGCAAACGGATTTACAGCTCCCACAGTAATGAGTGTGAACTGCAGTAAGAGCAGGCCACAGCAGGGGGAAACTGGGGGAGAAGAAAAGAAACTAAGTGGGAGTGAGGGAATAAAAAAAAAAAGAGATGGAGCATTAGCATATCCATCTTCGTTTTCAGTTATTAGTGCTGCTAGTGTTAGTGGGTTTAATGGCCTTGACTCTGAATGTGAAGGACTCCTGCTGTCCATTTCTTTGTTGGACTTATTTTGGCAGGCAGTGAGGCGAACAGCTCTGGTCCTCTCCAAAAGGGCCATGAGGGCAGAGTCAGGGCTTACTGATAGTCGAGCTGTTGTTGAACATTAGGTTGTCCAGCTCAATCAGGTCTCCACCAGTCTCAGCTCTACCTGGAGATGGTTTGGAAGGTCAAATTGTGTTTTGGAACATAGTTGGGTCCCTGTCAGGCTGACTTTTACCCAGAGTTTTGCGGCTTGAACAAGTAGTAAATCGTGTAGTATATTAGGGGCACATGATTTTTAGCTTCAGACTATGGTTCCATCCAGACTGAGGATATCAAGCATGTTTGAGCGGATTTTAGAACACATGTTGTTTAACTGTGTCATTTGTCTCCTAGCAACAGTTTTTCTCTTTTACCATTTACAAAGTCAGCAAGTGTATGTTGCTTAGTGTTTTAAAAGTTGTGAAATGCATTTAAGCCTTTAGTCAACGTGGTCTATAATCAGGTTGACCAAGATGTTCTTCTAAGTAGGGTTGGGTAACGAACTCTGTACTTTTAAAGGTACCGACCGTATTGCGTCGGTACTACTGAGTACCGATTCACATTAAATCAATCGGTGTCAAATTTCGGTACATGAGAACGCATCTGTGCACGTATGTTACAGAGAGAGAGAGACCCTGTGACCTGAGGTTACCCCTGCAACTCGTTCAAACATAACACGCAGAGCAAACTGAAATGTTCTGCATTTCTAAGGCCATATGGTTTCAGCGAAAACGCGGAAGGATTCACGGAGTTCAGTCATTCCACTCTGTAGTGTGGAATGCCATGGAATTCGTAAATTTTTGGATGAATAAATCAAAAGTAGGTAATTTCATTCGAATCGCGATGTGGAACTGCAGGGTTGCCCAAACTCGGTCGTGGAGGGCCGGTGTCCAGCAGAGTTTGGGCACAAATTCAAGATAAGGGGGCAAATATGTCTTTTTATCTTTATATAATCTGATATAGTTAATCAATATCACACAAAGTGTGCTGTTTTTCTCCAAATTTCAGCACAATTGCACGTAATGTTGATTTGATGAACAGTTCAGTAAACAAGAAGTTAATATTAAGTGACTTACATTTTAGATAACTTACTATTTTCATTTCCGAATTAATCAGCTGTTTGAATGAATCAGTTGAATGAATGACTCACTGACTCACTCATACAGTGATTTGCGACCACCTACTGGCGATTTTAGGTTTATATTTAAAGTATATTTTCCCTTTTTTTCCAAAGTCATTTCAAATATCATGTTTCACATATGTTTTTAAAACATTAAAACATATTTGTAACTGCAGGTTAGCTGCATTCATTTCCTGTCAAAACAGTCTGGGTGAGTGCATTTAAATGTCACTTCAGATGCAGATTATGTGCCACCTCTGCGTTGCAAACACAAATTTTGTTGATACTGATTTGATTTACATTTGATTGGTAACAGCCCTGTAGTGTCTTACTATTTGAATTTATTGATTAAATTTAGGAATTTTAGATGATTTATACGTTTAATTAGGTTAGAATAAAAATTGATCTTATAAAGGTAAAAATGTCCATGAAGGGTAAAAATTGATTTAAACTTATTGGAAAAGATTTCTGATACTCTTGCAAACAAACCACTGCACAGAATATGAAGAATATCAAAAGCTTTGAGAATCAGCTGTCCACGGCAGTCCTAAATCTGTCAAAGTAAAATCACAATAACTAGTTGAGCAAAATATTGTCTAGTTATTGTTAGACACTTTGCAAAAACTCGCCCTCCTTAGTTACTGTTGCTATGTCTGACAAACAATGCTGCTCTCACACTACACATCATGTTCTAACGCAGTGAAAAATACATTGCGGAGCAAAGAGGAAACTGACTCCAGCAGACAAGATAGAGCAGGTTACTTCTGGTATGTAATTAAGTTTCAGCTTTAAAATGTTGTAGTTTTTTAAGAAATGTAAAGAATAAATACCATTTTGTGGCTCTTTAATGTGTCGCGACAGATCAGTGTATTGCCTTATTAGAGCAATAACACATGAACCAATCGTCTTTTCTTCTTTAATTAAGCACGAAAAAAAATCTTTTTTTTTTCAACCACAGAAAGACGTCAATACACACAAATATTCAAGTTTAAAGGGGTCATCGGATGCTAAGTTCACTTTTACATGTTGTTTGAACATTTTTGTGTGTTGGCAGTGCATGTACAAATCTACCCTATAATGGTAAAAATCCATGCAGTGGTTTTTAATTGATCTGTAAAAATAATATCCCCTTTTCAAATCGAGCCATTCTCAAATGCCTGTCGTTGTGACGTCACACCGACAGAGGCTGCTCCCACGATAGTTGACTGACATGAGCGTTTTACCTCAGATCAGCTGTAACAGTCCACCCTCTTTGTTTCGATGCTGGAGCAGGGATGTAAGTTAGACATGAATATCTCAGACTGAGCAACTGAATCTTTGCGATTGCCTTTCCTAATAATGTGCTAGTTAGCAAATTTAGCGGCTAAAGTAAACAGGCTCGTCTCTCCTCAGAGAGAAGAGAGGGGCGGGTGAGCAGAGCTCATTTGCATTTAAAGCAGCCTCGACCAGAATGAGATTTTTGCAGAGCTGATTTTGGTAAAAAGGGTGTTGTTTTACACAACCATTGAGAATTTTTAACCAAAGTATATTATGGACTTTTCATTAAGACCCCAAATCTTATCAGCTTGTGGAAAATGGGCATCCGATGACCCCTTTAAGTCCACCGAAGTTAATCTACTCTCCTGTCTGATTTGTTTGTAGGACAGAATGGCGGATTCGGCGTTATGATTGGTCAGATCGCCTGTCAATCAAGCTGTTTGCGAAAGGTCAATTCCAGAAAATATCGAGATATTTTTTTTGTCGTTATCGCACACCCCTAGCTACTACACCTGCATTCAAGGTTGTTAAATTGTTTTGGATGGAGAATGGAACAATTTTACGCTTCCATCTGGATGTCCTGATGATATTTGGCTTCTATTTTTGCACTGTTTGGATGCTGTTTTACAGAGAAAATGGCGAGGGAGGGCTAGCTAAATGAAAAACAAGAAGGATGGCAGGTGATGCGGAGGGAGGTGAGCGAGATTGTCGTAAATTGTCAGCTCTTGAATCGTTGTTGTCATATTCCAGCCTGTCCTCTCCAAATAAGCGCTCACGGTGTGTGTGCGAGCATGTGTGATCTTTTGGAGTGCGTCACTGCAGCCCTCTGCAATGATGTTCCCCAAGGCACAACTCACGTCCCAGAATCCTCTGGTGTTCTGCTTAAGCAACTGTCTTTTCCGAGCCCTTCCACACACACACATTTACATACGTACACATGCGGTGTCAGTCTGTGTGAAATTCCCCAGTTTCTCTCTCTCTCATATTCCAGAGCCAATTAAGCCACAGAAGAGCTGTAACCCACTCCACTGAACTGATCCCATAATTCATCTGTGTCTTTTAAAAATTAGTCCTTTATTAGGTAACTGTGTGTCAAACAAGCTCTTGACAAAAGACTCGTACTGGAATTCGGACTACAGCCAAATCAAAAGATGTTCATTAGTGTTAACCGAGGTGGTTTAGAAATAAAGCCAGCCTGGGCTTGGTTAGTGTGCCAAAGTGACTCAGATCAGTTCAACGCCTCCTCTAAGGCTCCACACATGAAAATGATATGACATGTGACGCTCTGACATGACGCACGATATACGGACAACGTTTAGCGGGTTGAGTTCAGTGCGAGACGCGAGTTCATTAATAAATTGCCGTTATTTATTTTTGCACCCTTATTTGTGCTTTGCTCTATGACACACGCGCCTCGTCCGTCTGTCTCCAGAAGCAAAGCGTTCTGGTGGGTGGGCAGAGAGGCTGTCGTTGCTGTAGAAACGCTGCCTAATTGACAGGAAGTCAGAATGTGAAAGATTGCTGTTGTCCGTTCTGTTGGGCTTATTGTGGCAGGTGGTGAGATGAACAGCCTGGCTCTACTCAAAGGGGTCCTGAGAGAAGGATGTTCATGGTGAAGTTTAAAGGTGGTCAAGCTGTGTTTGGTTAGTGTTATTGTTAAGTATGTTGAAGGAAAAGTTCATTTCCAGAACAAAAATTTACAGATAGTTTACTCACCCCCTTGTCATCCAAGATGTTCATGTCTTTCTTTCTTCGGTTGTAAAGGAATTATGTTTCTTGAGGAAAACATTCCAGATTTTTTCTCCGTATAGTGGACTTCTATGGTGCCCGTGAGTTTTAACTTCCAAAATGCAGTTTTAATGCAGCTTCAAAGGGCTCTAAACAAAAAGTATATAAATTGTAATTTATTTTACAAAAAAAACTGATCGTTTCGCTAGATGAGACCCTTCTTTCTTGGCTGGGAGCGATTAGAGCCCTTTGAAGCTGCATTGAAACTGCATTTTGGAAGTTCAAACTCACAGGCACCATAGAAGTCCACTATATGGAGAAAAATTCTGGAATGTTTTCTTCAAGAAACAATTTCTTTATGACTGAAGAAAGAAAGACATGAACATCTTGACAAGGAGGTGAGTAATTTATCTGTAAACCATGTCTCCACCAGTTTACCAGGCTGACTAAAGCAGTGGTCACATTAGCAAAATTTGGCAGAAGTAACACAGAAGTAACTTTTAAACCAAGCAGTTTTCTGTTGGTCAGTGCTGCAAATTTGAGTGACTAATCTGAATCTACTGCGAAGTTTGCGCAAGTAAGTCTTTTGTTCTCATGCAAAATTCATGATAGCAATGACTAAATTTCACCATGACAATTCGCCAGACTTGTGTGAAATATGACCGCATCTTGAGATAGTCTACCAAGTCAACAAGCTGGTAGACCATCTTAGTCATCAGCTAAAATTCAAATTTGGGTGGTTTTGTTTTTTCTAGTAATAAACATGTCAAATTAATGTCATATTTATAAAATATTAAAAATAATATATATTATTGTTTAATAAATAATTAATTTATTTTATTTGTAATATTAAATCTGTCTGAAACTAAACTAAAAACTAATCTAGAATAGGTACAGAGTTGCATTTAGCTCAAATAAAACCAGCTAATTTTTAAATGTATATTTCTCATAGATTAAAGAATATTTATTATATATTCATTTTTATTAGATTAATTTAAAGTGCCCCTATTATGACATTTTTTAAATTCCTAATATTGTTTTGAGAGTCTCCTACAATGCCTAATTCTTTCATGAAACTCAGGTTGTTAACGTAACTGATGACATTCACAGCCTTATACGACTTGGCACAAGCTGATTGGTTCAGGTTGGTCATCGTGAGTCATGTTTTTCAGAGGATTTTTACCCAAAGATTCTGCATCTTAAGTCCAATTCCGTGCCGGCTGAGCTGGCGGGGGTCAGAATTCGGCACAACACTGGAAAGCGAAACGTATGGAGCTATAATCATAGTTGTGTACAAAAATGCTTACAAGTGCTCGCTGTTTTAGCGCCTCTAGTGTTCATTTCTGTTGGAAACTACAGTGTACTTATTGGTTCACGTCTTGCGAAAATGTTCCCACATGTGCATTTTCATCGTGAGATCAGGTAGTCGAAATGGTTGATAATAAGGTCAACTTTAAGAGTTGAAAAGGTTGAGATTGAAGAATGCTGGTATTGCAGCTGATCAATTACCTAAACCAGCTCAGACCAGCTGGAAACTATGTCAGATCTGCTGTGACCGGAAGCTTGTTTTATCTGGATTTTCTAGCATGGGCTTCAGTGCTTTTGAGAGCAGTAAAGCAGTTCTCAGATCAGCAGTCAAGGTCATAACAGTGTTTTGAATGAAGAACGGAGCAATTTTGTGGAAAAGATGTTTGATTGTAATGGACAGAAATCCCCCGTAGACTGTACGTTAGAATGTCACAAACATGCACACACACACTTATCGTACATGTCATCATAAATGCCATGGTCGTTATGGTGAAGCTTTGATGTGTGCATCACGTTTGCACTCTTTTATGTCTTCCCTCCCTCCTTCCTTTTTCCTTTCATCTGCCGTGGTTCTTTTCCAGTCATTCTCTCTCTCGCTCTCTTTTCTGCCTGTAACAATGCTCTCACACTGAGAAGAAAGAATATTGGTGTGACATGAAAGTCACTAAGAAATCTACACCAGTCAAAAAGAAAATGGACTTGTTTGTTTGTGTGCGCAAGTCTGGCACTTTCCTCGATTCTGGGGACAAGATGCCCAGGATCTTGCAAAAAAAAAAGTTCTACTTCTTTTTCCACAATTTGTTAGTGAAAAAAATGTTTGGGTGTCAAAATTTTGATGAATGTTGTGTATTTTGGAATGGAGAAGAATTGTACAGTAGCAATTTGATAAATAAATCTAATGGTATATCTACTAATTCTTAAGACAAACAGGATTTGTGACAATACTTTGAAATATAATGGAACAAATAGCTTTTTTCCACAATTATGTACAATCCTGTATCGTTGTGTGGACACATTTGCATATAATTTGCATATACCATCACAGATTCAACACTCTGCTTTAATTGCCATATAATCATCACTGTGAAGTGTCCATTCACTCAGTTGGAACAAAGGGAGAGGAAATGTAATATTTCTGTCTCTCCTCCAGTAGAGTTATGAATCAGATCCTCTCTGCTCTCTGATATTCGTTTATCTTCCAATCTTAAGGCCGGCCCTCAGAGGCACCACAAATTCTACGTTTCAGACCATTTTTTGGCTCTAGGAGGTCAATAAAACTTTGTTTACTTGTTAGTTTTGTTGCACTGTAGAAGTGATGTGAAAAACACAAAGTACAGATGTTTAAATGCCTGGGAGAGAAAGACATATACATATGTACATTAAGTTGATGGTAAATTACAGCATGCAAATTGTGTTTATCATGAACTTTTGCCATGTTACCTGATTTGCATAATTCGTTTAGTGAATTGAGTGCTAAAACAGCGGAGGCGGTGTGTGCAAATGAATTTTCAGCATGAACTGTGAAGGTCATTTTGTCTGACCCTGTATTAAATTTTTAATGTTTATCTTTAAAATTCTATTTAAATAATTGAAGTGTCAGGGAATGCATTTAAATCCTGTTAATTGTTACTGAGTAACATCTTTGTGTGTGGAAATATTTATTTGCTTGCTACATAAATTCTGTTGATACATTAATTAGACTCGTGTTTCAGGGACTGATTACATTTGTGCTGGTAGCTGAATTAGCTGTTGCTCCGGTTTCATGGAAAAGAGTCTGGGACATTCTGAGAGGGAATGGAAAATGTCGGAATCCCCCAGGAATGCCCAGACATCCCCTAAACATTCACACACACATATACAGTTCTCACAGAAAAAAATAAAAATATGTTCTGTCTGTTGTGTTTGTAATTTTCCCATCTGTTGGTTGTGTTGAGTTCTGTGTTAATTCAGAAATTATTGCGGAGCAGCAAAACAAGAACAATAATCTTCACCATCACTGGTGTTCACCAGAATTACGGAATGTTTAAAGATGACTAACCCTGATTAATCTCTCTCTCTCTGTCTCGCTCTGCGTCTCTCTGTCTCTTACTGGCACAGCTTCTTGTTTTGAAAAGCTACATAAACTTCAGCATTTTTTCCATGACTTCAGTCTATTTCGTACGCACACACGCACTCTCACACACACACTCACAGCCCCCCTGTGAAACTTCTTTGTCTGATGTTGCCCAGAGTGCATGAGCTGAAGTAATGGGGCAATGTCACCCGGCCAACAAGACCCCCAGAGCCCATGTGTGTCCGTCCTCTGACCAGTATTTTTGCCTTATGAAATGGAATCTTGTGTCCTTGTATGTATGTGTGTATATATATATATATATATATATATATATATATATCACAGAATTTGCCAAATTTGGGATAAATAAA
>JAHKKF010521697.1:0-78118 GCA_019740295.1 Labeo calbasu
AAGGCAGAGGTTTAAAAGCAGGAACATTTTGTTTGTTATTTTGGTCTTGTCAGCTCCCGAACTCAAACTCCCAATAAACTCAGTGTGGTTGCACATTTTTGTCCATGCAAGTACTTTCATGTTATGTTTCTTCCTTAGACGGAGGCGTAACACATTTATTCATTCATATTTCTGTTTTCTTTAAGTTTTGATGAAACTTGATGATAATTTTATTATCAGCACTGTGATCTTTTGACTTGAGTACACTTCTAATATTTTATGTGCAGTGATATTTATCTTTTTTTTTTCTTAGATTATTTTGTGTCTACTTATTTCAGTATATTTAAATGTACTGTAGTTGTTTGTCCTGTACCTAATATTTGTTGAAATGTATGCCTTATCAGAAAACTAAAAGTTTATTCAAAATAGGAATAAATACTTTAATTACAAAAGGGAGACTGGAGAAGCAAGAACACAAGCAGAAAGAGCCCAGCTGTAACCCAACTGAATACTCATTACATATCATGGTGGTTATCGTACCTTACTGAAGTACAGAGAGGACCCAGAGGAAACCACCCCGCAGCCCTGGTCGGGTGGCACGATCTCACCTCCTGTCACCTCCTGCCATGCTGATATCAGGGTTTCCTGGGACTCAAAGTCTGAGAGCACACTGGAGGCCAGAGTGTTGAGCGGCTGGCAGTCTGAGCCAGTAAAGCCTTCATCACACCTGAAACAGAGCAAACATATGACCTTTTAGCTACAGCAGCTCACTGATTCATGACCAGCCGCTAGATGCACTAACCCAACAAATCATCACCACTCGCCTTGAGCCGCCACATAAATCAGAACCTGAGCCACCTATGAAGGGCTCGCAGTCAGTGTCTCAAACTGCGTTCAACACACACTGATCATCCACTGTGTGACCGGCATCAGATCGTGTACAACACTCAAAACAATCAAATTTTTTATTTAAAATTCCAAAATTCCAAAAAAAAATCATACAGGTTTGGAACATCATGAACACAAGTAAATCATGGAAAAAATTATTAATTTTAGGTAAACATTCCCTGTAAGAATAAATTTAACAAACAAAACAATAGTGTAATCACATAAAGCACTGAATGATTTCATTTTAACTAGCTAAAATCACACACAGATGCCGTACAAGAGTTGCTATTTGTGCCACTATAATTTTATCTAACTGTAACTTTATTTATGTATAACTATTTGTGTTCCATCATAAATATTTATCAAACAATAGCAATGACATTATTATTGAGATGGCAGTACCAGACTCAAGCACTACATATCAGGACATATTCACAAATATTCATGTTTCTCACTATTATCACTATATGGATTCTCTAAAGCAGTGGTTCCCAAACTGCAAATTCCTCTGGTCATTTAATCTCTAAATGAATTTACAATAATTCAAATAATCATAAATCATCTTTACTTTTAGGCTGTAAGGATGCCTCACAGTTCTTTTATGTCACACACCCATGTTTTTCATTAATAGTTTGAAGTGAAATGAAAGCCCATTTGAGGTGCATCAGCAGGTCATTTACGTGCAGTAATAAAAGCAGTAAGTCAGATTTACGGCTGTGCACTGTAAATGGGATCTGTGAGCCGGACGCTCTGTTAACTGAGGTCAGAGACTGCTTTACAGCTGACTGAACTCCAGCACATTCAGCAGACTGGAAAACAGCATTTGTTCACAAGTGATTAAACAAAGAGTAAGTGAATCCCGCAGGTCTTAGCATTGTTTCTTCAGTGTATGCTGGTGTGAGCGCTGTTACAGATGCTTCATTACAGCTCACAGTGTGAGAGTAAATGATATTCATGCTGCTCTGTCGGATGAAGAGCTTTAAATTACGATGAAACATCTCAAACATCCTCAATCAAACACACTGTAAAAAGGATTTTAATTAGACTGTTTTGAATTGTTGTACAAAAAAAATCCCTCAAACAAACAAACAAAAACATTTACTCAACACTGCACAAGATATAAGGATTTGTTTTCTTAGATTGTATTTTGTAAATACAAGTGTATTTTAATTGTCTTACTGCACATTACAGATTTTTAACTTGCTTATAATTAAAACAAGTGAAAAAAACTGTCAGTGCAGTAAGACAAAATACAATGTGTGAAAATAAATCTTCATTTCTAAAAAGATTCTGCTTCAACAGTAAATTATTGTTTCTAGGATTTTTAGATAATTTAGATGGAAAATTAAACAAAAATACTCAAAAGTCACATCTTTTTTATAGTAGAATCAAGCCCAGATACTCTAAAATACAATTTCACCTCTGACTGTTAAAAAAAAAAAAAAATTGTATCTGAAATGCATATTGCATAACGTGTAATTCCTGTACGCTGTGTATATGTATGTATATATTGTATTGTTGTGCTATAACTGGGTTATTCTGTCACTTTCAGGCTGCTATTCTGCTTGGAACTGACCTGATGGTTTTCATTTACTGATGTACCTGTGTATATGGTTACAGTAAATTTACCATAAAGTGATTTGATTTGTAACATTTATCTGTGAATGACCGTGAGCAGAATATTGTTTAAACCCTAGTGTAGAGATTTATTCATCTTTAGAAACTATTCATATAGACGAGAAATTCAGAAACAAATCGCAAGAACACATATCATCTAAACAGAACTCAAAAAGAACTGAACAATGGCAGACATATAAAAGAAAACAGTACTTTCTAAGGGACAGTTAGTGATGGTGACTGACCTGCAGTGGCCATGGTCACACCATCCATGTCCACGGCACATCTGAGGACACTGCTGCCCAATGTAAATATCATCTAGAGCCCACTCGTCCTGTTCCTGATAGTAATTCTGAATCCAACGGAAGCGTGTCGCACTCGACCTATAGCCAGAAAACAGTATGAAACCAGAGTGAGACAAGAAAGAAAATACTGCATATGTGTAGCAGTCTATGGAGAGACATAAGAGTCAAATAAAAATAATGTAACATTTAATGATCAAATGTTTTGTTCATGTAGCACAGGAGAATGCAGTACAATGCAGTCAGTGAATAGCTGCAATCGGAGCATAGCTTAGGATGTCGTGTGCAGCTGTTGCATTTGTGTCTTACCAGGTTTTGTATGGCAGTGGAAGTGTAATGCGTCTCCAGTCTGTGAACTCAGATGGATGGTAGACGCTGGATGCAGTGAACTCAGAGCAGCTTGGCATGCCAGGGAGACAGGCCTATTACCCACAAACCATCGAAAAAAGCAGTCAACCTCTCAGTGGAGATGAGAGGAACAAACAGCATTTCCCAAAGAATCATGTATAATCTGACTACGTGTGCAGTGATTTATAATTGTTCAGCCTAAAGTTTTCTGAGTAGAGTACCATGACACAGTGATAGTATCAGATGGTGATAGTGTCGGTACTTCATCATACTCCAAAAACATGGCAACACTATGGTGCATTTGGAGATGCGTTAGAGAATATTTTGACTTTTCTCACCTCTTTGACAAGATGCCAAGTCAAGCCGTGATTGGTGGAGAACTCCAGCCGGACCTGAGTGTCGATGTGAGGAGAAGGTTCACGTCCGCAGCCCATGACCAGCGAGAATTGGATCATGTAGGATGCGCCGATCTGCATTGATTGTGTTTCCACATAGCGAATACTGGAGGATGAGCCGTGATCGCCTGAAAAACTGAGCAAATATTTACATTGTTGTGGTTTACACTTTCATTTCAGACAGCACCCAAAGGGAAGAGCTTATGCTGTTTGGATTTCAATGCATTATTAATTGCAGAAATATTCTGCCTGCTTTTGCATTGAATACAAAAGCGATTTTGTGTGTGTTTGCTGGTCTCGCAAATGGTAATGAACTTCAGGATCTGGAACATACTTGGAGAGTTGGCATGAAGTGAGACAGCACTTGGGCAGGTTGTGACATCTGAGCTTATGAATATTAATTATAAGCAAATTTTTTGTGCATCATTCAGTTCTATTGTAGCAACTTTTACAGTATGGATTGGTAGATGTTCTCCAAATCTTTAAATCCCAGAAAAAAGCATGAAAGAAGTGATGCACAAATGTATTGATGTGATAAATTGGTTAGGGTTTGGTTACCTAATGTTCATATGGTTAACTTTATCATAAACAAAAGCATCATGAAGTGACTTTCTAGCAGCTCCCTGTTTAAGATTAAACTCTAATGATCAAACTCTTCACCGCTGTATCAGTCATTTTCAACCACTGTAAGGACAGACATCATAATATAGCACTTCTGTCTCTATACTGAGATGTTAATAACTGAAATGAAACCCTGTATTTCACATTGTTGTTTCAATGTGCTGCTGACTGCTGATTAAAGTGCAACTAATAATGAATGATACCACGGTGAACATGGATCAGGTACCTGAGGGTCCAGTCGTGTTGACAGTACGGCTGCACATTCCCGAGATAGAAGCCCAGGCTCTGAGTCACATCCAACACATTACTGAAGTCCAGGCTGATGATGTTGAAGAGGACAGAGGTCATGCTGATTTCATCCAGAGCCCAGACGTCCTGCCCACGGCCCGAGTGATATGGCTGCCACCAGCGGAACTGGACACCAAATTTACGGGCCCCAGGAGGAAGTTCCACAGAAACAATCCTAGAAAGAGACCGCTTCAATTTAACCATCAACAACAGCAGACGAGCTAATCACACAACATATATTAACTTATGTGCTCGACATACTGCTATATGACATTCTACTCCACATGAATGCAGTAAAGTCCTGCAGGAGTGTGTGTGTTAAGTACAGTGTACCTGGGCTCATGGAAGCCCTGATAAGAGTAATGCTGCAGCAGCGTCCAGGTGATGCCGTTATCTGATGAGTAATGCAGCAGCACACCTTCACCTGGTTGATCTGGAGCGGGACAGGAGCTTGACGTGCTGCGACTGCCCAGCCTCAGTGTAAACTGAAGATACCTGCAGGAGACAAAGAAACAAGACAGAATGTGAAACACGTGTGGCTCATTTTTAAGTAATGCTATCAGAGGAGTCAACGTGACAGGAAAATGAACAAGTGATATTAAGATACTAAATGATAAAAGTGTGTCACGATAATTGACCCTCTCTTACACTTCTAATAATCATAGACCACCTGAGTCAACCAGTCAGCCGAGGCAATGGCACACATGTGCATGTGTGTGAGTATGTCTGTATGTTGTGTGTGAGTTTGTGCATATGTGTACTTCCTCTTGCTACATTGTGGGGACCAAATGTCCACACAAGGATAGTAAAACCTGACATTCTTGGCATGGTGGGGACTGGCCTGCGGTCCCCACAATGTAAAAATATGATTAAAAATAGTAAATGATGTTTATCTGAAAATATAACAATGCAAACATGTTTTCTGTAAGGGGTAGGTTTAGGGTTAGGGTTGGGTGAGGGGATAGACAATATCGTTTGGTCAGTATAAAAACTATAGAAGTCCATGGAAAGTCCCCACAATTCATAAAAACAAACATATGTGTGTGTATGTCTGAGTATGTGTGTATACCTGGCCTGTGAACTGTCCAGGGGGGTTGTAACGATGTGTCTTCTACTGTCCCTGTTGAAGACCAGAGCTTTTCCACTGGCCAAAACACCACAGGCGAAGCTGACCTCTGCCCCGCGCAGTGAGGAGAAGCTGTGATAAGACGACAGCCTTACACTGGAGAAACTCTCGGACAGAAATGCAGGGAAGGTCTGAGATGCCAGCTCACATGCTGGACCGCTGAAACCAGGGTCACACCTAAAGAAATACGAAAAAAAAACATATTTTCCAGAAGCAGTAAGATGTTGACTGCAGTTCTGACTGACAGACATTGCTCATACTTGCAACCCGTGCGTGAACAGTGTCCTCTACCGGAGCAGAAACGAAGACAGGATGGCCCGATATACACTGGAACACACAACAACAACAACCATATCATCATCTTCTGACTCACTGATCACTGATCATAATTTAGTGGCTCAGTCTGGTGTCTAGATGTCAAAATCACTGATCATGCCCCATGTGGTTGATTGTAATGTGTCAGCTTCTTTCAGTAAATATGACCTGTTATGTTGAATGAAATGGCTCTTACTGTTATCAATCGCCCACATGTTGCTACTTCCCACTGCAGTCTGTCTCCAGCGGAAGCGAGTGCTTTCTGTGAGAGCGGCATTGGGCAGAGGAATCGTGATCCTCGTCCAACTACAGACAGACAGAGGGAATCAACTGAGCTGTTAACAGAACGCACAACACAGATGCATGCCACATATAGTGTCTGACAGATGAAGTGACTGACCCACTGTAGTTTTCTGAGGAGTAGATGCTGCTGTGAGGCAGATGTGATCCGGCACACAGTTCAGGAAGACACTCAGTGTGCAAAAGAGACCAGGAGCGACCATGATTGGTTGAGAACTCCAGTTTGACACTGTGAGATTCACATATGCAGGAACAGAAAACAAGCAGCCAACAATCTTTAATGTGATTATTTTTAAACAGTGCTGAAAATATTGTTTTCTTCTCTATCAGAAGTGCAAACTGTTTCTGAACTATAAACACTATCATCACTGAATACAAACACAAAGATGCAAACTACAACTTATACCATTTTTTCTGTTCTTGTGGCAATAGGAAGTCTATTCTATTCTATTCTATTCTATTCTATTCTATTCTATTCTATTCTATTCTATTCTATTCTATTCTATTCTATTCTCACTATTTCATTATTTACTTTCCCTAATGCAATTTCAAACAAAGAAGATGATGGTTTGAAAGATGGTTTCAGTGTTATTTTGTCCAGTGTTGTTTAGACCCAAATGTTCTTCAAAATATCTTACTTTATGATCGACAGAAGAAAGAAAGTCATACAGGTTTGAACAATATTATGGCAAGTAAGTGATGATTTTTGGGTTATCACTGTTTCCTGATCTGATCACCTGTTGGCCGGCTGGTATGCGCCACACCCAAGGTTGATTGAGAATTGCACCAGATGAGTGTTTGCTCCGGGTAGCACCGGCAGCAGCTGCACGAAATCTACAGCCCAAACATGACGGTTCGCCCCACCATGAAACTTCTGTTCTAGACAAAATTGAGTCGCTGGAGTCTGAAGCTCTATGGGCAGACCAACTGAAATGACTGAAGGAGTCTGGAAGATAAAGCCAAGAGATGTCAAGATGTAAACAGATGGGAACAAGACACAGTAAATGATGAAAGAGGAAGAGAAATAGTTCAATGACAGATTCTGAACAGAACACATCAATTGTTGAAAATGGTTATATAACCTAAATCTGATTATAGACTGCATAAGGTCTCTACCCTGTAGGCTGAGTATGGAAGTATGTCCAGAAGCACATGATCTTTCATGCCCTCTGAACGACCAAACAGGACCACATTATTCTTGTTGGATTCTCCAGGATTGCAGTCTCCACCACCTGCAGTGAACACACAGAGATCAGACACTAAACACACAGATCAAAAACAGAACATACAGAGATCAGACACTACAGACACAGTGATCAGACACTGAGCACACAAAGATTAGACACTAAACACAGACCAGTAAACACACAGAGATCAGACACTAAATGCACAGCGGGCAAACACTAAAACCACACAGAGAACAGACACTGAACACAGACATCAGACATCAGACAGTGAACACACAGAGATCAAACACTGAACAAACAGAGATCAGACACTGAACACACAGCGATCAGACACTGAACACTCAGAGATCAAACACTTAACACAGATCAGACACTGAACACAAAGAAATCAGACACTGAACACTCAGAGATCAAACACTGAACACACAAAGATCGGAAACAGTACACAGAGATCAGACACAGAACACACAGAGATTAGACACTGAACACAGAGATCAGACACTGAACACAGAGATCAGACACTGAACACACAGAGATCAGACAATGAACACACAGAGATCAGACCCTGAATGCATAGTGGTCAAACACTAAAACCGCACAGAGATCAGACCCTGAACGCATAGTGGTCAAACACTGAATACACAGAGGTCAGACACTAAGCATAGTGATCAAACACTGAACACAGAGATCAGACACTAAGCACCTAGTGCTCAGACACTCAACGCCAAAGATCTGACACTGAACACACAGAGATCTGACACTGAACACACAGAGATCTGACAGTGAACACAGAGATCAGACACTGAGCACACAGAGATCAGATACTAAACACAGAGATCAAACACTGAACACACAAAGATCAGATACTGAATGCACAGCAGCCAAACACTGAACTCATTCAGAGATCAGACACTGGACAGAGATCCGACACTGAAAACACAGAGCTTGGACACTGAACACAGAGACCAGACACTGAATGCACAGTGATTACACTTAACGCACACAGAGATCAGACTTTGAACACACAGATCTGACACTAAAGACACAGAGGTCAGAAACTAAACACACAGAGATCAGACACTGAACACAGAAATCAGAAACTGAACATACAAAGGTCAGACACTGAACACAGACAGACACAACAAGCCAGTGTCAACATAACATGCTTGTACAAGTGTAAGTCATACCCATGGTAAAATGGAAGCGCAGGTTTCCGTAGGCAGTGGTGTTGAGGTATGGTGTGCACACCTTCCTCTGTCCATCTTTGAGAAAGACAAGTGCTGATCCGGACTCGACCTCTCCACACTGAACGCCATACACTGCTCCATCAACCTGCCATCTACAAGTCACACACAGAACTTGCACTCACACTTCACCCACATATTATATACTGTTCAACATTAAATACTGTGGTTAGGGTAGTTAGATTGAAGAAATAAAAACAAAAACACGCAGTGTAGTACACTGCTTTAAGGCCATCTCCACCTGTATTTCTGCTACACCGAACAGCATCTCATACACCTGTAAGTAATCCAAATGTTTGCTTTTGGAGTTTGTCTAGAGAGCTCCAAGATATCAAAGCTGAAATGTCAACAATCACCTAATCTAGTCAGCATGTTAGTCCACTTTCTGGAACTTTAACCCTAACTGCTGTTTAAATACTTTTTCATAAAAGCACACTGCTAGCATGAATCCCAATCATATCTGCTGGCAGTCGTAACACGCACCCACTCAATGGACTCTCAAAGTCTTCCTCCCAGTAGCTGCGTCCTTCTTCACGGTGCAGGTCCACATCTCTTGTGGAGGCAAAGCTGTGCTCAAATCCCTCTCCACCATGAAAGTATAAGGAGTTTCCCTCTGACTGACAAGCGTGCTGTTGAATGAATCGAGAGGAAGCGTTACAGTGCTACAGACATTTCTGACAAAACTGAAATTTCTCCATGTTGCATGAATACAGTGCCAATGGTAAAGGCATTAAGGTCAGCCTCCGCTTCGGTTTATTTATAGGGGAACAGACCCGTCTGCTAGTGTGGGCTGGTAAACACTTGCTGGGCTGCTATAAGAAATGACCCTGTCAAAACTGTGGCCTTGTGCTGATCACATGTTCTGACCTGTCATATGAACACTTTATTTTGAGATATTAAACCATAAACTGAACTCTGCAATAAAAGCATTCATAAGAAATACCATGTGAAAAAGAAGTGTGCTTGATTGTATTGAATGCCCACTTGTAGAGTACTTCAAAACCTAAAAGAATATTTATTTAAAAATGTGCAACTAATATAATATTAATGAAGTATAAGGCCACTTAAATGTGTAATAATGTCTTACTTTAATAAAGTTGTACTTTAAAGTGCATTATAAACTATTATGTTTTAATAACATAATGGTTTTTAAGTTAAAGTACATTTTTAACCATTATGTTTTAATAAGTACACTTATTTTGATGTGCTGACTAACATACTAAAGCACACGTGAAGTACTTATTTTATTATTATTTTCTGTTATTTGTTATTAATTACTACTTATATTCTTTTATTATTATAATTTTTACTGTGGTGTGTTATTCGATATTGCATATATAGTTAATATATTAAATATACTATAATACACTATAATACATTTTGATTTAAATGTATTTAATGTGCAAGTAAGTGTCTGAAAACATTACATTCAGTTCAAAACATAAATATATACTACATTACTTCTGTAATAAGCACTATTTTTGATCTTTTTCACATAAGATGGTTTACAGTTTGCTGGATGACAGTAATTGGTCACCTTGACTGTGGCGCCTGGGAAGAAGAGCCAGTTGGCCGTGTCCAGAGGGTCCAGGTTGTCCTCCAGCAGCGGGGGTCGGTTGGCTGTGTTCAGCACCAGTATGTTATCGAGACCCCAGCAGGATTCATAACCATCGGGCCCAATGGGCGTTTCCTGACTCCAGCGCAGATGAACGGCCTCCCCTTTACAGCCTGGAGGCAATGGCAGGAGATGGACCACGGTGCTGCTGTTAGTGGGAGCCCTGAAAGACCAAATACTTATGATAAAAAAACACTCTGGAGAACTGAACATACAAGTGCAAATCTCATTCAGACATACTGTCCTTAAGGACATGATGATGAACTCACATGTGAGCACGCATTAATCCATGCACTGCTGATGTTATTTTTTTATAATGGTAAGAATGGTAAGAGTAATACTGTGAGTGTGTCATATCCTAAAATAAAGTAAAACCTGATCTTTTCCAAGGTGATCCAGTCTTCAGAGGAGTTCAGACCACAGGAGATGATGATACTGGGGTCTGAGTAACTGAACCGACAAGAACCAGATCCTGAATGATGAATGAAAGTACACAGTAGAACTTCATGTATTAGAATGGAATTCACTTGGCTTAATAACTTTAACAGAAAAATACACACTGTAAAAACAATTGGCTTAATTATTATTTTTGTCTTGCTGTCCATTAACAATATGTAAACATTCCTAAATCAAGATACATTCACTTGAGAAGCAAAATGACATAAGCACAATAAATGTCTTGAAAAATTACATAAGCACAAAAATGAAGAGAGAGAGAAAGAGAGAGCTGGGATAAAAAAAAAATTAAAGGGAAAACAAGATTATTTTTCTTACCCCATTGGCAGATATTTTGTTCTGCTTTTAAGCATAAACGCACTTCATTTCAGTACATTTTCCAGAAAACAAGACCTACAGTAATATCGTCATTTTGCATTTCAAATAAATGTATGTCGATTTAAGATACATTTGTATATTTACAAACATAGCTTAAATCAAATGTTATTTGTACTGGAAAACAAGACAATTTTTTTTTTGGCAATGTATTCATCTGTAAACTAGTCATCTAACACTGTAGAACAGGGGTCACCAAACTTTGTCAGTGTCCTGCAGAGTTTACCTCCAACTTTCCTCAACACACCTGCCTGGATGTTTCAAGTATACCTAATAAGACCTTGATTAGCTGGTTCAGGTGTTTGATTAGGGTTGGAGCTAAACTCTGCAGGGACACCGGCCCTCTAGGACCGGGTCTGGTGACCCCTGCTGTAGAAGCTGAAGAATCCTGACAGATCTACAGTAACTGCAGAAGGATGGTGACACTCACCAAAGGCAAACTGCAGGATTGATGCTGTGCTTGTGTTCAGAGCCACTGTAGTCTAAAAAAAGATGATAAAACCATGAGCTTCTCATTTCTATTGCCTAAACCACTTTATCTGCTAGTGCCAGTGTATGTACACAGTAGACAAAATAAGGCACTGTAAAGTAAAGCGGCATCATCGCGTATGCTGTCATGTCTCAAACATGTATTACCAGCATCAGATACAAACATGGTTTAGATGGGTCTTTAATGTGTGTGTGTAATTTTATTGGCTAATATTTTATTTCGATAGTTCACGATAGTCATTCTACTAACTAAAAGCAACTCCATGTCAACTAGCAGTCAAAGTATAGTAAGGTATAGTTAATAGAATGTCTAATGTGGACTATCAAAATAAATTGTAACCCATCTTTTGACATGTAAACTGATCAAACCAATAAAGGATTAAATTAGATTAATTTACTCTATTCGCTATAATTATACTTCTGAACACAGGTGATATTCTGCAGGTAAATGATAGTGCAAATGATATGGCAGAAGTGGATCCATATGTTTGGACACAACTCACTGCCCTCTGTGGTTTGTCAGCATCAGGACTATCAGGGCAAAACATGCTTTTTTTTACTTGATTACATCTGTTTTGTAAAGACAATTACCAGTTCTCTCTGTCCAAAGGGTTCACAAAACGTCACTGCTTTTCCATGCATCAGTGCACCACACTGTTCTCCAACCTCACAGTTACTGCAGTCTGACCTGTGAGAGAACCAGATATGGACAATAAACACATCACCTAGATTTCTATATGGCATCAATACAAAATACTGTTTAGAAAAATAAAAGCAGCCTTATCACCAAGTAAACAACCCAAAGAAAGATAAGTGTTACCTACCAGATATTGAGATTAAGCTCTTCTTGTGTGTTGTGTTCAAAATCATCCCGGAGAACAGCATGATCACCATGAACCACAGCTTTACATTAGTGACACACAGTAAGAGAGGATAGAAACAGAAACAGGAACGCAGTTAGGAGCAGTGAGGAGCAGCGAGGAGTAACATCAGCATGCATGTGTTTGCTGATAGTTTTACTCACCTAGACTTGGCCGAAGCGGAGATTCAGTGGGAGCTTAAAGAGACAAAACAAAAAGATCTTTCACATGGAACATTTCTAACAGCACACATGTTAGACTTTCCATTGATAAATGAGATAAAAGGAGAAAGACTGGTAGGGAATATTTTAATAAATACACATGCAATGAACATTGAATCCTCTTAAGTGTGACCCTATTCTGTAATTAAAATAGAAGATTGCAAACATTAAATGACTTCATTACACAGCTTTCTAGAATATTGTGATTCTCAGTCATTTTTCTCTAATGACAGTTAAGATGTGCATTCAACTGTGTGTCTTGTATCACTCTGCCATCTCTTGCTTTCCTCGAGAACTGATTGGCATCACCCTGGAGGACTTAAGTACTGATTTTACAATGATGATAAAGCTTTTGATCGATGGCTGAAGGCTGAGGAGAGCGTAGATGATCGTCAGGGTCCTGATCTCACTGTATAAACTCACTGAGTTTATTTTGTCATAATGACTTTAATGATCTGTGTCTCACAGCTCTATATTAAGGGAAACGGTTTCTCTGCACTTCATTTAAAAAACTAGGACAATGTCTCTCCCATGAGTCTCTAACTCCTACTTCAACAAAATATTACTAATGTAGGAGAATTTAACACTCCTACTTCTCTCCGTCTGTGGTGTCTGGATTTCGTTACAAAGCTATGAAAATTCAAGTACAGCCTGCTATGGGCTTTTTTGGAGAAAACTGAAGATGAAGAATGAAATGTTTGCTTCACTAAAGGTCACTGAGGAATAAATCCTTTGATTCTTTTATTAGTTTGATAAATTTCTGTTTGAATGCTTTTGAAAGTTATGTTGCAATCCCAAAGCCACACTGTAGTCTATGCAGACAAATAACACATTTCAGTACAAAGTCCAAAACTGCAGTAAACCAAACCCTATATTAAGTCTAATCACATGAAACATACAGGGATCTAAAACAGCTGTTGATCCAGATAGTTTTCAAGAAAGAACTGAATGAATAAACTGCATGGGTTTTGTGGAATTACTCTGAATTGAATTACTTTGACAGACTACTGCTCCAGATGTCAGGATTTGACAGGCTGTTCTCTGAGTGTCTGTTTGTGACTGAAGGTACAACTATCTGAACCAGATGTTATATTGAATTAAATGAACCTCTGGTCATAAACACCAATACTTCTGACAGCACATTTGGTGCAATATATTGGACATTCAGTCAAATATATTAAACAAAAAGTTGAAATATCTTTTTAATTTTGCTCCTGCTCAGAATGTGCTCACTTCCTTCAGAAACTGCTGAGGGCTAATAAACATCTAATTATCTCACATGAACAAAAGCTTGCTACTTTGTTATAAGTTCTGAAGATCATAAAAATCACATTCCATGAAATCTGTACCTTTTCCACTTGTAAAAAAAAAAAGTTTAGTCAACATTTAATATATATACTATGTAATTTATTATTTTACCTCGTGTTTCTGTATTTTTTCAACCCTGTAACAGACACAAGTGTTATTATTGTATATACTTTCCTTTTATTTAGAATTATGTGATAGTTTTTAAATATATGAGCGGCATTTTAGTCCCTTATTTCACTGAGATTGTTTCACATTTTGGATTCTGGATTTTTGGGGGGGGTTTTTGTATATGTTTATATTTGTCATTAAGATGACCAAGAACATCCTCATTTTGAATCGTGACCACATCAACTACGAAAAAAATATATTTTTTTATATATTTTTTATTTAAGTAGAGATATTAAAAAAGGGGCTTTGTCCAAAGTAAAATACAGTTAAAGTTACAATGGAAAAACCTGGAAGGCTTAATCAAATATCATTTTTATAGTTTTATGAAATTGATGACAGCAACAGGATTGACATCATAGTCACAGGACTGACCAGAAAAACGAGGATGACAGGACACAATCTTCAGCACCCTGCATGTTTGTTTACATAACACTTTAAAGTTTTACCATTTTAAACTGCATTATGTTTTGCACTTACTTGGCATAGTTGTATTAATCAAGTCAAGTCACCTTTATTTATTTAGCACTTTATACAACACAGATTGTGTCAAAGCAGCTTTACAGTGTTAAACAGAAAAATATAGTGCCGATAATGTAGGAGGACATGAGTAAACAATCAAAGTGAGTTCATTGTTGATTACATTTCCAAATTATCTCATTTTTTATCTTTTTGCCCAGGGTGACCTGTAAAAATGTTAGAATTTTATACAGACAATCTTTAAAAAAGGGTGACACCCATGTCATCCATGTTACCCTATCATCAAAACCTGTTACTCTGATAATAACAGGGCTGAAAGTAACAGGTTTCAGATTTAAAACAAATTTACTAATTTCTAGCTAGTAGTAATAGTCAAGTCTAGTAATAGTCAAGTTTACAAAAGCATGTTGTACACTTTAAAAGGATCTTACTTGTAATATTGATTATATTCAATGTAATAATTGTTTAAATTTATATTTAAAAAAGGTAACAGTATTGACATTGCATGATGCCCCCGCTCAGTCAAGCCTAATAAATAATAATAATAATAATAATAATAATAATAATAATTATAAATAGAACGTTATAGAGGTGAATACGGTAAAAAAATTAACTAGTTATCGCCTTACTTACCCAGGTGATTGATTATACTGATAATTGCAAACATTTTTTGTATTAAGTTTTTGAAAATGTTAGGTTTAAATATGCAAATGAGGCATTATTTAATGAAATATGTGCTAATTTGCATACATTTCTAGTACAAAAATCTAAACACTGGATGAACTCAGTTTCAAAATTCTTGTTTCATATAGGTGACGTATTGAGTCAAATGTTTTTACAGAAGGATTTTTATGTATCTCATTTTTGTCACTCTATAATTCAGAAAATACTTAGATGGAAAACAATATATTTATGCAATATACAACAAGCAAATTATACATTAACAAATCCCTCTGTAAAAACCTTCAGGTTATAAACAGGAATAAAAATGTAAAGTTTGGTGTGTGTAGGTGCTAATGAAACAGTGTCTTTTGGATGTTTTTTTTCCACTAGTCTACAAAAAAAAAAAAACACTTTACGAAAAACCAAAAAGCCCAAAATCTCAAACTTGACAGGTGCATGAAAAAACAGTGTTTTTGACTGCAGTGTCTCCCCTTAAGTGTTGGAATCCTGGTTGAGGGATGATGTAACCTCCTAGAAGTGATGTCACTTGAATGTACTGTTATTTACAAGTTTTTTTTTTTTGTTTGTTTTTTTGATGAGGGTAACAGGGCTCACATGAAATCAGGGGACACCAATAAAATTACATATTTTATAAGAAAATTTTCACTTATGCCAAAAACACTGCTTAACAATGAGTCTGTATTCAGAACAATATGCAAATATTTTGCTTAGACTGTATTTAGAACAATATGCAAATATGATTTTTGTATTCATTTTGCAAATAAAAAGTCCTGCTGGAAAAGAAAAAAAAATATAGCAAGGGACAGGCCAAAAACCTTATCCTTATCAGCATAAATATTATTTAAATTATTTAAAATAATATTTAATTGACTTTTATTTGATGTAATATTGATGAAAGAATACATTTTGTTATGTTTTTAAATCACAGATTTATTGGTTATTATTAATTCTGGATGATTATTTCTTAGGGACGCAAAAGGCACCAATTTCATGGAATGACCCAAGGATGTTATTCCTTAATGCATCCATCCATCTATCTATCTATCTATCTATCTATCTATCTATCTATCTATCTATCTATCTATCTATATATATGAAACATTACAACATATACATTTATAACTGACTTTAGTGAACATTGCAGGTTCTCTTTAATCTCATGGCTGAGCTTGACATTCAGTCTTTGCTTATCTAAAGCCTCTGACACGTCTCGCTATAATTAACCACATTAAATTTTACACTCAAATACCTTCATCTTCTCTGAAAAAAACCTTTTCATCTTCTACACTGATATCCCAAAAACATATATTCGGTCTTTTTCCTCAATAACCTCAGATAATCTTTACCCAAAATCCACCACAATTAGAATGATAAAGCAGCCTTGCTCTGTTTCATATGATGACCTATTTCTTTCAGAACTCACACACACACACACACACACTGAAAGTCTCGTGAGCGAATGTGACTATCATATGTGACTGTAATTGTCGAGCTCTGACTGTAGCTGCAGGTTCAAACAACTGCAGTTTCCAAACAAACGTCCACTTAGTGGCGCTACTGCGACTGTTACTCCCAGACGAATCAAGATGACGGAGAAAGGTTATCGCTCTGGAATATAGTTTGCAGTATCCCAATGCAAATGTTTGTTGAATAAGTCTGCAGTACTGACAAAATCATGAAAACAGACTGAAACATTCATTCAGCACAAAGACTGGACATTCAGAGTACTGTAAATGCCTTCACTGCTTCAGAAAATCTCATCTTTAAAATCAGATTTAACATCCAAATAGGGTGAGCTTATTTAAAAGTCAACAGATCATTATTTGAATATTTATTCAGCTTGTTGTGTGTATTTAAGTCTTATTTGTATTGGCCTGAAGCAGGAGGGACAAACTGTGCTTTTGTAAAAACCATTTGCAGAGCGTTTCTCCTGAGATCAGGCTGGAAACTAAACAGCAACGATGTTTTGTTGACTTGTGTGCTATTAATGCTGGGTAACGGGAGGAACGGCTCTGGTTTTTCTCATTGTCCTCCTCTGTAGCATAGCACTACACCATTATCAAGTGTTTGGATGAAAAAGCAGATTATAACAACAGTCATGGTGAATGTTCACTATTATCACTCTGACACTGTTTACTAACATGTTAAACAGCTTTTCCACTGAACACCCACATACACACAGTGAGTGCAATAATCTCTCGCTGCACATGATCTTTGTCTATGGAGTTCTGCTTTCGTTCTCTGCCGTGCATTTGTCGACCTCTTCTTCCTTCTACATCAGGCCTTCACACAGTAGACAGTCGCACTCGTTTCAGGCTTAGTTTAATCCTCGATCGCTTTCTTAAGAACTTTAATTACCTCCGGCGCTCTTCCTGTAGATCTGTGCTAATGCGACCGGCTTACACTGACAGTTTAACAGCCCCGCGCTTCCCATGAGCCTCGGCTGCAGATTTGAAGCGGGCCAGTTCATTCTCCAACTTCTCTAATGCAAAGCCGGACATTCAGATGAAAGTTGGCACAGGGTGTTATTAAGCAGCGCGAGCGCTTGCGTTTGGGTGTCTGAGGCGCAGGACATTATTTTCCAGTGGCGCATCTTTCATCTTTAGCGCGTCTCTCCATCTAGAGGCCGCGGCGTCTGCTGTCGTATATCTGCTCTGCTTCTGATCGTCCTCCTCTCCTTTCCTCTGCCCAACACCGATCGCCCCCCGTGAGTTATAGTCACTTTTCGATAATCAATCCTCAGGGATACGAGTCCAGCGTGTCCCATAAAGCCCTAATTTATGGAGCGCCTGGAAATTGCAAAGTTCTCTGGTCGCCTTTCCTCATCCCGACCTGTCACAGATATCACTCTTTGATATACTAGAGTCATCTGCAGCTCTCTCTCTCTCCTCTCTCTCTCTCGTGAAGTTCTCATCTGCTCTGATAGTCTTTCAAATCTGTTTAGCATGCCTTTACGTGTTTATCTATTGATTCACGCTGTCATTTGTCAGTTCATTCCAGCTAGTCTTCTGGCTCGTTCGTTAATGGTAAACAGTGAGTAATAAAATGCAACAGCCTGGTTTCAGACGTACAAATCCATTCATTTTTTTTCATAACAATAACATAAACCTTTCAGCGCAGACCTACCGTGAGCACAGACACTGTTATAAACTGTCTTTCTAGTCAGTGAGCTTTTTAACTTAAAAAGCTTGCTGCATTCAACACTGCCTGAATCCACTGGTCAGAATTACTAGTACCACAAAAATCATTGTCATAAATCTTCAAATGAGTCTTTCCTAATTAAACTCTTAAATTACTTACACGTCCATATTTGATTCACATTATAAGACTGTCATCCAAGTATCCTTGTGAAAAAGAACTGTAGGCAGCACTTTATTTTACAGTGTCCTTGTTGCACATTGCATGTTCTTACTATATTAATAACAGTAAATTATGCCTATTACATGCAACTAATCCTAAACCAAACCTTAATTCTACCCAGTATGTACATGTTAAAGATAAAATATTACTCAGTATCTAATTACACTGTAAGGGCCTCTTAAAATACAGTGTAACCTTGTACTGAATGTGCGTTTGTAGTGCACTTTAAATCTTAAAAGTATATCTTTTTAAATAACCATACTTACAGATAATATAATGAAATAACAGGTCATTTAAGTGACTTAAGCACACTCAAAATTCACTTTGTAATAATGTCAAATTAAACTTTGAAGTGGGTCAAAAGTTACAGCTAACTGCATTAAATATAAATGTAAACTACATTTGTGTCTGAAAACCTAAGTGTATTGTTTTAAAGCATATTATTTCCATAACTAAGGTTACTATCTGCTCTCTGTAGTGCTGTACAGTGACTTACACAAGTGTTTCATCTCACTGACTAATACAAATGCATTTTAATATGACTAAAACTCTCTGCTAACAACTCTGCATTGAATTTTCCCTTGTACTTTTGTCTTTTTGCTTATTTTGAATACCCTTTCTGAAATGTTGAAATTCTTCTCAGAGCTGGTTTGGTATGTTTGTTTGAAAAAGATCATGGGGAAGATAGGACGCTCACTTCAGAGTCCACAGCACTGCTGAAATGTGTCCTATTCGTTGGTTGTAGTCTTGCTAACCCTTAACCCTACATCTGCACATGCCACACTAAAACATTATCAGCCAGTCAAATGTCTGTGCCATCCTCGCTTACTTTCTTAAACCTTCAGCGGCTCTCAGTCTCAGATCTTCTCTTGAGCTGTGTGTTAATCTGCTCATGTCTCATCACTGACAGAGATTCGCCCCATTTCTCTATTTCACGTCTTCAGTCCTGCTGGGATATTTATAATTCCTTTAACCACTCAAAGCTTTAAGCCCTTCAAACTTGAAATGGATTTCTTAAAAATCTTAATGTGTAAGTGATGGAAAAACTTTCATGCCCTTATATTGTGTGTTATTCAGTAGAGTGCTCGACAGGTTGAATGTTTGCATCAATTGTCTTTCCACACATAGATACAAATTTTAGTATTTCTATGTTCTTATGATTTGGCAAATGGACTGTCAGGTGAGCACAACATTAACACTATTCAACCTTTACTGTTACTGTGTACGAATGCATGTGTGCTCTGGCATATGATGTGCTGCACATCGTGAAGAACAGACTCTGTGCATATTGAGTTTTTCTGTGATTTTTTTAACACCCATCTGAAGTTTACGGATCAGAGATGCTCCTCACCTCCCTGCTCACAGAGCTGCTGCGCCAGAGCGTCCTTGAAGATGATCTGTCCTCGGTGCGTCGCTGTGGCCCTGAGGGACAACAGACCGAGAGAAAGAGAGAAATATTACAAAGCGTCAGCCAGCAGAAGGAGAGGAGAGCGATAACATGCCTATTACCTAAAAGAAGATGAAGTGTTTCTGCTGGAAGTGGATTAAAGTTCTGAAGGAGATCTGAAATCTGGCTGTAGGTCTTCATGTCAGAGACAGCAATCAGAGGTCAAGAGGTCAGGAGGAGGATGAGGCTTAATGAGCATCTTTACTGACAGGAGTCTCATTGCATTGGTGTAAACAGGGGTATAGGGTTGATTTATACTTACACCTCAAATCTGACAAAAAAAAAATGGTCTAGGAACATTATAAAAACTTTATTTCTGAATATTGTCTGAACATTCAAAACAGTAAATTGAAGAAAAAAAAAAGGTTTTATTGGTTATGCGAACATTCAAGGATTATTTTGCAAATATTATGTGAACGTTTTAATTGAATAAGTAATAAGTAGTAATTTAAATGTAAATTAAATTTAGTAATTTAAAAACTTAAATGTTTCAGAAATAAAATGTTCTATGAATAACGTATAAATAAATTTGTGCTTACGTTTTGAGTACATTATTATTGAGTATTATGGATTTTTGAAAATGACCTTTCCTGCAGTGTGTAACAGCTCTAAGTGAATAAAAACATCCTGCAAAGTTTTAAATCTGAAAGTGCATCACGTATAAAGTTATTGCCTCTCAAAAGAAAGAGTCAACTCAGAGTCCTTTAAACGAATCCCAAGCTGTTTCACATTGACGTCAACAGGAAGTATTAGCATATTGCCCACCCAGTTGTTGCGTGCGTAGACCCGGGAAAACTTGAACCTCCCCTCCCTCAAACACCGTAGCGGATTCCTGTGGATAGCATTTTGTCGAGAAGATGCTGTGCTCTGCACTGTGAGGGTAAATCAGTTAAGGTACAGTTAGGGTATGTAGAAAAAGTCCCATCTCATTTTCTCCTCCAACTTTAAAATCGTCTTACATTACTGCAGAAGTACTGACCCAGTGTTTACAAAGTGAACGTGCAAGAAGGGTCAAACACTTAAAAAAACATAAAACAGCGATGTAGGATGATTTTGAAGTTGGAGGAGAAAAAAGACCCTAGATAAGACCCTTATTTCTCAGCTGTATCGAGTCCTTTGAAGCATTGAAACTGCAGTTTGGACCTTGAACCTGCTGGCCACCACTGAAGTCCACTATGGAGAAAAATCCTGGAATGTTTCCTCAAAAACCTTAATTTCATTACGACTGAAGAAAGAAAGACATGCATATCTTGGAAGCCATGGGGGTGAGTAAATTATCAGGAAAGTTTTATTTTGAAAGTGGAGTAATCCTTTAAAAATTGTTGCTCTAATGCACTCTGTAGCATGCAAAATACATGTTTAGTTATGCGCATTTAGTCAGCTTGTGGATCTCGGGCTAACCAGTTAACAGCAATATCTGTTTGCTCGCAATTGTCTAGAAATGTGTCGATGAATAGTGGATGTTTGTCGTTGTTATTACTTGGAGTTATGATAAAGAATAGAGCAATCCGTTGGTGTACAAACTGAAGTGCTTTATCAGTACGTTTCTGCCAATCACAATCAGACTGGGTCAAAATAAATGCATATAAGAAAATGAACCTTGCATGCATGTCAACCTGTTGTTGGGGACTCCCAAAACCATAATATGAACCTTTCAAAATCCATAATAGGGGCACCAGAAAACTCCCCATCTGAAAAAAACGAAACATTCTAAGAACATTTTGCTAACGTTTCATTAAGTTGAACGTTAAGAAAACGTTACTTCTGAATGTTCTCTGAAGACCACGGCTGTGATTGGTCCAGCCAGAGACCCTGCCTTAGGATAACAAAACATATCTGTGGTAGATTCACATACACTGAGAATGAATGGATGGAGTGTGACTTCTAATGAAACTTCTAATTAAATATTTTTTTGGTTAAATATTTCAATTAAAAAAAAATCTCCATGTACTACACCATTCACACAAGCATGTTTTATGTATGTTTTTGAAGAATGTACTATCCAGATTTTGACTTGGCAAAAATCATTTTATCACATCATAATGTTCTGTTCGTAAGTTTTTTAAAGCTTCCTTGAGTTTTTAAGCAGAGCATGTGAAAAGATCACTTGTCTTTTAAGCATATGAACCAAAATGCAAAGAGAGACTAACAGATCTAATAATTTAATTCATCGCATTATAGTCTGTTTTATTTCACAAATGCATTTAATTTTCCAACACTTCCAAAGTTCCCGTCCAAAGCTTTTCTTCACCTTTGTTTTTATTATAAGTCTTTTCATTTTGTTTTGTCATTATTAAAGAATGAATACTTTGTAACAGAAGCTTGAGCAGAGCATGTGGATATAATTCAGCCACAGCAGAATGTATTAATAGCAGCTCTTGTGACCCATGTGTCCGCGCACGCACGCTGTGGGCTTTCACAGCCTCCTCGCTCAACATCTCACCTCATCTTTGATAAAGACCTGCAGCAGATTCTACAGTTCAATCTTCTGTGTTTCCTGAAACTCTGGCTGTGACCTCAGAGATGCCACAGCTCTACAGCATTCACTGAAGGAGTTTTTGTGCCGCTTTCCTTCCCTTTACAGATATGAATAGCTGTTTGCTTTCAGGTCAAAGAGCTGCAGAGGTCATCGTGTAGCTCCAATAACCGTATGCAAGACAACTGTCTATCACAAAATCTCATTTTAGACTTTTACATTTAATCATTTTACAGATTCCTTTGTCCATTCACTGATGAATTCACTTTTATTGTTCTCATAACACAGAGAGTCTTACAGAGAGCAAGAGGAACGTGCAGAAATGACTAAAATTCATAACCAAAACATAAAAAAATTGAAGGCAAATGTGAGGGCTAAAATACATAAGGACTAATGGGATGCAGCCGGAGACAAATCAACAATGGTTGTGTCAGAAATCTAAGAACCTTCAGGGTCTAGTTTATGAAGATCCTCATTCATAGTACTGCTTTTAGACGGACTTTCATCACACCCGTAATGTAATGATCAAGAGCAAATTCATATGAGCTTTAGTTTATGGACTGCAATACTTGTGATTCCACTTCTAGCATAAAATGTTGAAAACATATGTATTTAGAAAGTAGTTGTACTACTTTTAAACCAAAACAGATTGAAAGCATTTTAATATGCAGGATGTTATGCTTTTTTTTTTTTGGATTCTGGATGGTGTTCCACCTCCATACTACATGTGAAGACAGGTTTTCTAACTCGACTAAAGATGATGTGTCATCTTTAATGTAAATTATTAAAGGTACTCAATAAATGTGTTTAGAATAATAAGACCCTATAGGGCTGATACCAGTGAAATCAGTATCAACAAAAACCATCTTTGCACTGCTACATCTGAAGTGGCATTTAGGTGTATTTAAACAACATGTTTAATGCAGCTCGGATATACCATGAATGCATTTACACAGTTACAACTGCATAAATAATATTATGAGATTAGAGTTTTAAGTATAAATAAAATAGACTGAATATAGATCCATGAAAGGTAACACTATATAATAGCTTTCATTCAGAAATCATGAACAAATATTATATAATGCTTAACAGATCGTTAGTTATTATATATTCATATATCTACAAATATGAGATAATGTGATTGTTAATGTTAATGTACTTATTAAACATTACCTAATGATTAACAGACCATTTTTTAAGGTAAATTGAAATGCTTACAGATGAAATTAAACTTTTAATTCATATGATCATGCATCAATTCATCAATGGTTTACAATCATTAACAGCTTCATTAATAAACCATTAACAAACATTATATAATGCTTAAGGGATAATTAATTATTGCTTATAAATGTTAATAAACATTCAATTCATATGCTCATGCACTATCTACAAATCTACAAAATATTTTAACAGGAATTATACGATTAAACCTTTTTTTAATGTTAATGTACTTGTTAATTTGTTAATGTACTTTTTAATACTAACAAACTTCAGTTTACCTAATCTTTTTTTTTTTCTAATGTACAAATATTGTGAAAAAATTAGGTTAATTAGTCATTTTAAGCACTTTTAAGCACAAACTATTTTTGTTAACATAGTATTCATGAGCTCATAATCACAGTCTGGAAAGTTCACATATTTGGTCTTCGATGGTTGTGTAGACTTCTACTAGTGCCCAGGCTGAAGTGGAAACTATTCATCATCTGTGTATGTTTATAAACGTTTACTAATCATTAGCACCTTTATGAGCAGTCACCTTGATGGCAAAATTCTCTGCATGACCCTGAATTCACTCTATTTACACATCTTTACAAATCAATTATCAATTTTTTTCATGTTTTTGCCGTACACAATCTAAAGTTAAAACTTTTCATCATTTGTAAATGTTTAACCAATATTTAGTACCTTTACGGGCATTAGACTTTTGGCTACTGTAACCACATTTGTGTAAAAGGTGGTTAGTTAAGTTTAGCTAAACACGTTTTTATTGCCTCAGCACTAGCGATCTCAAAGGAGGACAAATGAGCTTCGGACTCAAGCCTCTGCTGGTAGATGGACATGGTGTTTTAAAACCGGACTGTTTGACCTAAATACTGTATGAGCCGGATGGCCACCCTACACATACTACAACCAAACACAAACTAATTTTTAGCAGGTTAATAATTTCTTAGCAGTGTCTCGAGTTTAGAATTAACCCAGCCCGAACACTAGAACTTGCAACAGGGGTGTTAAACTGGGGTTAGTATTGTAAGTCCCTCCTGAAGCTCATGATCTTACAAGTCATGATTGATCTATTAAACTCTTAATATTGATCTAAAAACTCTTTTAATTCAATGTGAAATATTTCTTGTTTAGGAACGCAGTTTTGTTATAAGGTCGGTAGAAGGAGTTTTGCTGGGCTGTTGTTTTAGATTTAGTCTCTGACACCGAAAGCATTTATGGTTGTGAGGCATTTATGCTTCTGCTCTCATGAATAACCAAACAACATCTCATGAATAAATAACAAACTGCAAAAGGGAGAGAGGGAGAGATGTTGAGGGGGAAAAAAACACAAACAACAAAATCACATTCATCTTTGAGGGCTTGGTAAAGACAAATTTGGAAATGGAATTTATGAATAAAACATCGAGCATAATGAAGAGCAGGAGGTTACGTTGGAGCTAGTCACTTTAATATTTATGAAACGAGTCCCAGACTGCTTGTTCACTAATATGGCAACATTAGAGGAAAAACACACAGTAATGTGCTTCATTTAATATGTTTAATGCTCTTACTCACACAAAGTCTGGTGTCAAAGAAGATAAAAATATTTGTAGTTATTTTCATACATGTTTAGTCTGGCATAACACATTTAAAACAGCTTTGCTTACCGTATTGTAAGCAGTTTCCACTAAATACTGGAGATGAATGTTTAACACACCTTTTGAAGTGTGTTTAAGCTTTCAGGTATGAACATAATTTCCGTCTGTGATCATTTAAAATCATCTGACTTTGGATTCAAAAGTCACTTAACTTCATGTACAGAATTGACAACAAACCTTACACTGTGAAACGTGATTCAAGGACATCTGACTGATCTGATGTTTTAGATTATCTGATGTTTTAGTTTAATATGTCTTCCTGCATATTTGATTTGAGTGGATGAGCACGCAAGTGTCAGCATTCAGACTGAATCAGTATGTGTGCTTCTCTCACAGATGGCCAGCTGGGTGTTTATCATGACAAGCTTTGAGGACATCATGCTTCAGTGAAGAAGGAGGTGTAGAGATAGAGAGACAAGATTCTCCAGCACACAATAACAACTCAAGAACTGCAAGTTATAATCAATCAGTCCAGAAAAAAGGTTAATCTCTGATTGCATTACTGTCTAGTCTCACACATTCTTCTGTCCGTAGTTTAACTGGTATGTGTACTAAAGGTCAATGACACTAAAATGCTTGTATTATTGATGCCTTTATATTCTACAGGAGTGCAATACAAAACGAGAACATCATAAGATGTTTATCCAAGTCTTCTGAAGAGACATGATTTCTCTATATTGATGAACAGCTTAGATTTGTGTATACATTTTAAACAACACACATACAAAACTGTGAATGGCATATTCACACTCTATATTATTTCTATATTTTTACTGCTGTATTGTATTATATTATTGTTTTTTTGGTCTTGTTTTAATAGTATTATTAATGTGTTAGTATAGCTACACTATCTACACAAGCTTTCTTGTCTGTGTGAACAAACTCTTTCTGATCCTGATCCATATTAATCAAATATGCAGAAGCTCACTGGTTCTCAAGCATAACATGATTGAGTTTCTGTGTTTAAAAATCAGCCATCAAGCCTTTATTTGAAAGTCTTATAAGCTTTAGATCACGTGACATTTATGCACACCACGCTAAAGTGACGTACATCATAGTAAACATTTGATTGGTCCATACATTCCCTGGATAATGAACTCACAACATTGGCATTGTTAGTGTCATGATTTTCTGTTAAAACTACAGGAATGCCAATGAATTTACTAATAAATAAACACTGTGTGATCAAGCCAATAAATTAGGACATCAGCAGAAAACATGTATATGAAGCGCTGAAGACCTGTGGCAAAAAAACTGATCATTGATTCACTCATACAGTTACACCTACTAGACTCACCAATTATTAACAAGTTGGGTCTGTTTGATTAGTCATGGATGCCAACATTATTTACATTTCTGTTAGCATTGAGACACTGTTCTTCTGTCCCAGTGCAGTTTTGTACAGAAACTTGTCATAACAAGACTTATTTGGATTTACATGACTGTGAGAACTATTGTGTTCAACACAGGAAAAAGAGAAGAACAGTGAGAGGAAGACAACGTAAAGGAATTCATATTTAAATGTAGTGAACAGCGGTCAAGATGGAAAAACCCCTTTCCACACAACGTGTGAAACCGTGCAACCTTACAGATTAAGGTATACTGTCAATGCTCAGCATTACCCATTGATGTTTGGTCTTCATATTTTTAGCACAATATGTAGGTTAATTTGGAATTGGTTTGGAAAGTGAATAATCCATAAGAAAAACTTTAAAGACATTGGTCTTAACGTAGACTTGTAATGCAAATAGACCATACCATGGCCTCCTCTGACGGCATCGGCCAATCAAAACACTGGATCTGAAAGGTGCCAACTTGCAATTCCCACCTTTTCAAGGAAAGGTTAAAAGGTTCTCTTCAAGACAAAGAATGTATGGTAAGCGGTGTGATCGACCTTGTGCTAAGTTTTGTTGGTCTAAGTGGTGTGGTCTACTGCTAAGCCAAGAGCTAAGCTGCTCTGCCAGAGAAACAAGAAAGTTCTGTAAGAAGCGAGTTTGGGGAGTTTGGAAACTGCCACAGCAACAATAACCACAAGCTCAGTGCCCCCCAATCTTCTACAACGACTTCAGAATCATATTAATAGACATATAATAGACTGCTAATTTCGACATACCCTAACTGTCATGAACTGGAAAAAAAGTTCAGGCAGAGTAAGACAAGACGAGCGTTTGACATTAAAAAGTATATAAATTGTATTCTTTTTATGAAAATAACCGACCGTTTTGCTAGATAAAGCCCTTCTTCCTTGGCTGGGATCTTTTACAACCGCATCTGGGATCGCTTGAAGCCACATTTAAACTGCATTTTGGAAGTTCAAACTCGGGGCACCATATCAGTCCATTATATTGAGAAAAATGCTGAAATGTTTTCCTCAAAAAACATAATTTCTTTACGACTGAATAAAAAAAGACATGAACATCTTGGATAACAAGGGGGTGAGTACATTTTCTGGAAATTTTTGTTCTGGAAGTGGACTTCTCCTCTAAGAAAGTCAACGACAATGATCTTACCACCTGCGCATTCCAGGTAGTCCGGAACATCAGTACAGACTTCAGAATCTTCACCTTCAAAGCTCCGGTTTGCATGTTTCAGACCAAAGGACCTTCTTGGTGCTCACCAGTGTTTGAATTGAGGGGGGGCAGGGGGGGTCCCGGACCTCCCATAAGCAGTAAGGGACCCCCCATAACACCCAAAAACATATACTTGGGGGCCCCCCCCCGAAAATGTAATGAAAAATTTGATTGCTGTATTAAATTTAGATATGCTCATGTTACATCATTTTATTTTTGCATGTTTTTACAGCATTGTTCATTATAACCAATCACACACAACGAGTTTAGAATGCAGTGGCCAATCAGAGGTGTTTCGAATAGTCATAGCTGAAACTGTTCAGACTGAATCTCGCAAATTCCCTCATCATAAGCAACAAAGTGCAGATGTACATACAATGTAGGTAAGAGATTCATTCATCATACAGTGTATGGACAGCTTCATTTATTATAAGAGGAGTTATGAGTGCTTAAACAATAGCTAGACTGACTGTGCTCATTTAGAGTGCGTTCTTTCACTGTGTGATTCAGTCTAATAAAATGCATTTAGAATGTTCCCAAAATTCAAGGTATAGGGGCAGAAAATGTATATTCACATCATTTCATAAATTGAATCAATATCACATGAAGAGTGCCATCTTTTTCCGCAAAAATCACTAATGTGATATTGATATAATTCAATAACCTAGAAGTTAATATTAAGAGACTTACGTTTTAGACACCATATTGCCTATTTTTGCTCTATTTCGCCAACAAAAACGGTTCCAAACACAGCAACAGCACTGTTTTACATCTCTGAACAACATGATATTTTTTCTTTTGTGAATGAATCAACCGTTTGAAATATTCGGTTCAATCGCAATTTAATAAACCTATTAACAGTGAGTTGCTGCCACCTACTGGTGGTTTTAATTTCACATTTAAAGTTCTATCATTTGTTTTTTAAATAATTTCAGATATCAGCATTCAGTGATTTAAGAGTAAAATATCAAAACATTATTTATACATTTAATGCATTCATGTCCAGGTCCACTTCCAGAACAAAAATTGACAGATAATGTACTTACACCTTGTCATCCAAGATGTTCATGTCTTTCTTTCTTCAGCTATAAAGAAAATATGTTTTTTGAGGAAAAGATTTAAGGATTTTTCTCCATATAATGGACTAGTATGGTGCCCCGATTTTGAACTTCGAAAATGCAGCCTAAATGCGGCTTCAAACGATCCCATATGCAGCTGTAAATGATCCCAGTCGAGGAAGAAGGGTCTTATCTAGCAAAACGATTGGTTATTTTCATAAAAATAATAGAGTTTATATCCTTTTTAATCCTTTTTAGTGTCTCACTCTGCCTGTTTTTTTCCGGTTCATGACAGTTAGGGTATGTCGAAAAATTCCCATCTCATGTTCTCCCTTAACTTCAAAATCTCCTCTCTTTCCAGAGGCCGTTGGCCTTAGTGTATTGTCAGTTTAGGATTATCTCATTTGCATTAGGCTCTATATAACTGATGTCCGTCAATAACAAATAATCTCTCAATTTATTTGTTGAACCTAGAATATACCTTATTACTCCTAGCCAACTTCAGTTTATCTTTCCATATGATAACGTCCATAGTGACATCCAACTCATTCAGTTGCATTTATCAGTCTTTGCACTTTATCCATTCGTTGTATCCATTTAGCAGTTGTTAGTTACTCTTGTTTATCCCTTTGTTAATAAAACCCCTTTTATTACACTTGTGTCTTCCTTGTGTTGATAATACAGTGAAAAGGTTCTACAAGTTAACAATATCTCACAAATCCTTCAGATTGGTCAGACTACAACTCCCTAGTTTGTACTTATTTATTCAACATTCTTCCATGATTGTTCTTTATTGCTAAGGTGGAACATCCTTGGCTGGTGCCCCGTAAAATAGTATGACCAAAACTAAATATGAATATTAATATTAATATTAATAACACCTGACATCATTACATAAATAATCAAAAAACCTGCAATTTAAAAAAAAAACCTCTCTAGTGATACATCAGCTATGAAATAATATTTATTTAATTTGTTACCTATTACTTACATGTATAACATATAATGCATACAGTATGTGCCCAGACGCTATAGAGCATCACGTTTGTTTGAGTTTGCATATCAGATGAAACCACAGCATTCATTCAAACAGAGACATGCAGACAGTGCAGACTTTATTACAGACATTCACTCATTAACTGCTGTCATATTATTTCTGCTGCTAGATTCATCCATATCGAGGAAAACTGTCCAGAGCTTATCAGTGCAATCTCAATAATATCATTTATCACCCAGCTCTAAGTCTATTCCATATTCACTGTTACTCTAAACACACACACAGACTCAGGCGTAAATAAAGCAACAGCATGTCAGTCAGCACTCCTAGAAGCTTCTGGAAACGGGTTATTATGCTGCATGGAATTCTTATGTGATTAGACATTGTTGTCCTCACAAACGGGTCACACAGCACCTGTCTGACAGCTAAATCATCGTAAACCCTCTCTGACAGTGGCCCATTACACGTGTTTGGATGCACAAACACATTAGGATCGCTCATCCTGGGCTTCTTCCCCACATCTACTGCTGAAAGCTCAAACTTAACCTCAAACAGCACAACACTGTACTGCTCTCTAATTATGATTAATAACAGGAATTACATCCAGTGTCGCCGCCTGTTTCATGTGCTCATTTCACACATTTGGATTGAGCCTTTAAAATAATAGTTTAATAGGCTGATTGATCTCTCTTGTTGGGCACCAGCTGCGACGGCTGACGAGTAATCAATCAGCACAAGCGAAAACAATATTTAGCCTCCTTTTTTCTCCTCTTATCTTATTTTGTCTGAAAGACGTGAGAGTCTAACCGCTTGCGTTGATCAAATTACGGCGTGTTCTCGAATGAATAGAGAGCGAGGAAGCATTTGTTGTTGAGAGCGCTCCCTCTGCGCATGCAAATTTAATGAGCATTTAGAGGTGGCTTCCAGGGAGTTGTTGGCAAATTACCTGCTCATTATATCGGGTCACTGGAAGTCATTTAAGTAAAGGTGAAAATGAAATGACCTTGACAACAGTTAAGAGCTAATTACAAACAAGAGCATTAAGGCAGTCTGACATAATTTGGCATCTAAAGGGACTGTAGTGTGTGATCTCATTCTCTACAGACAACATAAGGTTCAGTGTTTTATATTGGACATAGATTCATTCAGCAGATCTGCTCAGATCTAAGGTCAAGAACTGCTCTGTCTCCAGCGGACCGGCCTAACAACAGCTGCAACCCTCCATCCAACCATAATAAACACACACACACGCACACACACATCCTGTCATGTCTCACTACAGACTACAGAAGAGTTGCTATTAAGTGTTAGCCATTGGTTGCAGCTCATTATGCAATAGTTCCTTCAAACTGCAACACCGAATGGAAAGGTTCATTTTCCAAATGTCTCTTTTTAACAGCAGGTCAGGCATCTAGATTCCAGAGATCCAGAGACTGACTGTCTACATGAGCACGTCACACTGAATCCTGACAGACCTGCAGAGGGTTTTACGGTCAGCGGCTCATATCGTTGGACAAAAGCAGCCCAAGAGAATTTAATGCCCATTCAGAATTTAATGTTTCATTCATCCAATATCTATGCGTAACTGCAGAAAAACAAACACTTTAGCATACTTTTCCAAAGAGTACCTACTACAGAAATAATACACTTAAGTGTAAACTAAATGTAATGTTTTTTACAATTGCATGTAATTGCATGTTATCTACAATTAAATAAAAAAGTATTTAAAGCAGTTAGCTGAACTTTAAGTTTAAGTTGGACTTCAGTGCATCTTTTCATAAATACTTTTATTGTCTTTGAAATATGGTATGGTTAAAATTACTGCTGAATGCACTGAGAATCATTTATGATAAGGTAAAATATGTTTTCATGTCTTTTCTATTAAAACTTTAATGCCATGTATTTAAATATGTTTCTATTTACACATCTAGTACATTTAAAATATATTAATTCTGATATGCAATCTTGAATAACACACTACAGTTAAAATGATAATTAAGTACTTTACATGTGCTTTAGTATGTTAGTCAGCACAACAAAATAAGTGTGCCTTTTTAAAGAACGACAAAAGATGTATTTTAAATGTATTTTAAAACAAAATGGTTAATTTTGACATTATTACAAAGTGCACTTGTTAAAAGTGTGTTAAGCTGGCTAATACACTTAAGTGGCCTTTTCTTTCATTAATATCATATCATCCACAAGTAAAGTATTTAAAAAATATAATTATGTGATCTGATATATAGACTTCAGACCGTCTGTATATCATTTAGGAAAATAATTCTTTAGGAAAATGTTGTCATTTGCCATTTTTCAGTTGGTGTCTTTGAATTTCACACGCTACAGCTGACAGTGAATAAATGTTCACTAACTGCTCCATGCTGGATGTTTACTGGCTGTCGAGCTCATTGTGTCTTTGATTTTTCAGATTTAAACAATGAAACTCTCTGCCCTTCACCATCTCTGTGTCGTTCTTCAGTTCTTCAATCATTCATTTTATTGCACCAGTTCACTCAGACATCTGGCATTTGTTTATTTAGCCAAAGATACTATATATGATTGACTCTTTTCAGAAAACAAAAATAACAATAAGTACACAGAACATAACTGTTTTGTATGTTCCAGAAACACAGGCCGCCCTGAACAGATGGTCCATCACAAACAGCCCAGACTCCATTCCACCACAATTAATCGTAATAACAGACATGCCTAAACACTCTTCGCTCTCAGAAGTAGCAGCGCTTTTTTCCCATCATGCTTTCATGGCAGGGTTATGAATGAGGACTAAACATTCAGCCTTGAATGTTCAGAAATGCTGCTCTCTGTCCGCATGATATAAACTCTCAAAGTGACAAACGGCAGGAAGGCACGAACACACACGTGTGCATAGAACCGCTACACGCAAGGCTCCTCTGACCCGCAGCTGTCAACCCGTGGCCTCGCTGTCAGAGATTTGTTAGCGGCATGCCTGACAAAGACTGGAAAAACCGTGAAGTGTGGCAGCGAATGGCCACATCATGAATCCTGAAAAACGGCTCTTAAATGAGCGTCTGCTCTCAAGGGTTTAGCTCTGACAGAAGAGCAGCATAATTGACACGGTAGACGATCTGAGGAACTGTCACCATCTGCGTGCTTGTTCTCTGAGCTATAGTACAGCAAACATACACCTCTCTGCTATTAGCAATGATTGTTTGCCTCCATATGACCTGGCAAATTGGCATATTTATCCTTGAGATAAGGATGTAATGAATGTGTATATCAGCACAAACAGACACAAAGCATTGAGTGCCTTACTTTGCCTTTGTGTGGAATTTAAAGCACAAAATAAGACATCTCTAAGCAGTCTGTCATTACATTGAGTGCACTTTTCCTAGTGCACTAATTCCTACACATATTCTTTTGTGTTCAAGTGTGTAGTCAGAAAGAATAGGAATCATTCAGGGCAGCAGGTTCAGTCTTGCCTATTTCTTGAGGAAATCTTATTAAAGCCCAAATGCACTGTACATTTTTTGTTACTCTCCAGCAGATTTTGAATAAAATGTAGCATCCTATTCAATGACAGCATATAAACATATACAACAGGCTGATGATTTTGGAATTTCCAAGTGTGAAGTTTTCATTGTGTAAAATACAATATGCATTGAAAGGCTACTTATATATAACATGTAAATATACGTGATTGTAACGGCTGTGACAAAACAAATACAATTCAGGTAACACTTTATTTTGATAGTCCACTTTAGACATTCTACTAACAGTAAGTAACTTTGCAACTGCATGTCAACTAGTCATTAGTGTATTAGTAGACTGTCTGCTTAATATCTTCTAACACTCTTCTAAACTTTGCAATTATATGTCAACTTATTCTACTAACCCTAAAGCTAACCTAACAATCTGCTCTGAGAGTTAGTAGACATGCAGTTGCAAATTAATGAGAATTAGTTGACATGTATTTGCAAAGTTACTTATAGTTAGTAGAATGTCTAAAGTGGACTATCAAAATAAAGTGTAACCACAATGGACAACAGCAATTGTTCTGTCAAACTAAGAAAACATAGGCATCAAAATTATCTCAAAGTTTCCCAGTCATAAATATGACTTGGAAGGCTGTTCATGTCCGATTTCTGAGTAGGATAGATGTGAAAGCAGCATGAATATTCAAACCTGATCATGTTTGTTGATCTCATTCTGCACTTAGAATTGGAAGCGTGACATCTAGATGTGTGGGGGAAAAGCTCTTCTCAGCGTCTTTTGGTCTGTTTTGCAATTCTCACATTAAAACAAATGATTTTTCTGAGAAACAGCCCTGGCCTTCTGTTGATCTGAAACTGCATTCATATTTATTGCAAACCTACATCAGAGATGTGTTTGGTTTCTGGAAGCGTGACATGTTTTATGCAAACACAAAGATCTCTCAGGTGAGCTTCAGGATTCACTACCTCATGATGTCAGATTTTTATTTTTTATTTTTTTGCCAGAGATTTCCTTATGCCTGAAATAGAGCAGTGAGGTTTGTATGAGCTGTTGGATGAGTGACTCACATGAAGTTGACGCAGCCGGTGCCGGGCGGAGGAGCGATCCAGATGAAGCTCAGGCTGGTGGAGGGCAGGTGACTGACGTGAGACGCCACCACACTGCACACAAACTGAGTCCCGAACTGCCTGTCTGACATCACCCCTGAGAAACACACACATATTAAAACAACATTTCAGATGTGAGCTCATCGTTAGTAAGACAAAACCTCACAGCTATTTGTGGAAATCAATACAATACAAACAGTTTGCCTACAACATGGAAACATGTTTTCCAGAAGGTATAACATTTATATTTAAATGTAAACAAGAGGTCATGTTAGTACAGCAGTAAATATACACTCTCTCACACACACACACACACACTGGTATTCTTATGATTATGGGTTCATTCCACAGGTGTAGTGTTTTTTCTACTGTACAAACTGTATTTTCTTTTACCTTACCCTACCCATACCCTTAATCCTACAGAAAATTACAGGCATTTTTAGATTTTCTAAAAACTTAATTCTGCATGATTTATAAGCTGTTTTCCTCATGGGGACAACGATTGTGGATATTGTCATCTTTGTGGAAACATTTTTTCCCCATAACACGGTGAATACCTAAACCAAACACACACCTCAAATTTTTAAAAGTGTCAGAGGCCTTGTTCAGGCTGTCAGCAAAAATCTGATTTTTTAGCATACCTAGTTATTACCCAGATGGGTTTTTGAAAGTCTGAACAGCAAAAAACTGTTTTTTTTTTTTTTTTTTCCAAATCTGATTTGAACCATATATACTGGTGAAAAAATGAAAGAAAGTATTCATACAGTATTCGAACGAAGCTGAAGTTGGCTGTGATTATGACACTGAACAACAAAATATATGCCAGTCTCCTCAACAGGGCGCTTATTTGGAGAACAAGCTGATGCACCTCCAATTTTCTTGCATCTGTTTTGAAAGCCTCATCACATACGTGGGTATGCCTGTGTCATTACCAAGCAACCCATGCAGAAAGGTCTGGACACGTAAATCGGATTTGATCACTTGCAAGTAATAGTCTGCCTGAAAACATTTGATTTGACAAAAAAAAATAAATAAATAAATTGCCTGCAGTATAGCTGCAATTTGCCTGCAGTATAGTGCTTGACTGTTCAGAAAGTCAGTTACAAATTTATATGGCTATACCTTTGCATTCTACTTTAAGTTATGGGTTTATTAATTCATTGTTATTAATTATTAATTAGTTCATTCTGCACATTAATCTGGAATCCCATGTAACACCCAAAATATTACATATGACATCTTTAAACAATATGCAGATAAATGATAAACGTTCCTGCATTATTATATGAACAATATAGTCACAATCTAACAATGCACTGCCCCGTTAACGCTCATTGTTCAGTTAAAATTGTACTGCTAATTATTGAAAGGAAAAGAAAGGAAAGGACGTGTGGCCAAGTATGGTGACACATACTCTGAATTTGTGCTCTGCATTTAACCCATCCAAGTGCACACAACCAGCGGCATATTGATGCGGTGCCTGGGGAGCAGTTGGGGGTTCGTGCCTTGCTCAAGGGACTCACCTCAGTCATTGTATTAAGGTTGGAGAGAGCGCCTACACCTACAATCCCTGCCGGACATGAGACTCGAACAAGTCAGACTCTCTAACCATTGGGCCACGACTGCCCCCAAAAATCATGGTTCCACTGGGGCTCGAACCACTCGAGGAGAAAATTGATTGTTTCCATTTCATTTATGATGTCCAGAGTAAACTTCTCTCACAGGACTGAAATAATAGCACCAGTCAATGCCATAAACAATGTGTGCATTTCCTTTCACATGCAGATAGAAAACTAGAGAGCCGTCGGCCGTGATTAATGGCAGTCGAGCGACCTGCGATCTCCCACGGCCACCCGCACTTGAGCTGAAAGAAAGTCCTCTGCCCTCCCACTTCCCTTCCTTCATGAAGGCTCACGTACACACACACACACACACACACACTCATACGCTTTCCACTGAGTTCTATAGCCTCGTCTGAGATTTTCACTCCAAATGGCCTCTAAAATGAGAGGAAAGATGATTTGGCGCACAACAGATGGGCACAGGGTGGCACAGACTGGCACGCATGATGCTCACTGCTGCTCATTAAAATGCAGATTCATAATTTCAACTCAACACATATTAGTAAGATAAAGCACAATCCGACTCATTACTTCTAACCTCAGTGTTGCCATATATGAGGTCAAATCTATGGTTCAGGCAATGAGTTGTTGACAAACATTTTCGAAAATGGGAAAATTAAACTATGTGAACGTGCACTGATCTCCAAATGGAAAGTGTATGTTCCTATCAGTAATTAAATGCATTATTTAGTGTTTTTAATAGAAGTGTTGACAGTCCGTTGACACTAAAGGTTTGTAGGGATGTTTGGTCATCTATCAAGTGTCACTTTAAGAAAAGAGGCTTTCTTTTCTCGATCCTGATACCTTCTCTGCCACCCATGCGGCCACGTCTCTGACTCTCTGAATCTCAGGGTATAGTTTCCACTCGCGCAGAACCGGCTCATCATCCATCACGCAACAGCAGGGTATGAATATTTATTAATCAAACATACAGGATGTCAATGGGTGGGTAAGTGAGATTTAGATGTGTCTGGCCTTCTCGGGCCTTCCTAGAAAGTCGAACGAAGAACATGACGTCGTTGATATAGTGTTGCGTTATATGGAATCGCTGGCCAAAAGTCACTTTGTTCCCCTGAGAAACTGACCCAAGGTCAGAAAATGGAGGTCCAGAAGCTTCTCAATCACTTGGCAACCCTTCCCTGCTTTTCCATTGGTCCATTTCATAATCTGCCAATCATTCTACACTGCCATTGTCATGGCGATGACAGAAGTGCTCTTTGTGTTGCCAGGAAGAAGCTGTGTGCCCGACTCAGAGACGCAGGAGCTTGGGGCCATGGAAGGGAGGGAGGGAGGGCCGACACAATGCAGAGAGGATTATTGGCCAGAAGACAATTCGGCCACCTGGGAGATTCTGTGTGTGTGTGTGCGTGTATGTGTGATCACCAACAAATAATATTTATTTACTGTAGCATTATTGTGAACCACGTCTGATGCCCTTTGCACTGCAGTTGTTTAGCTCTTGATCTTTTTACTGAATGTTGAACTGTGGACTTGGATCTGCACCAGCCACCCAGTGAGCCGTGATACTATAGAAATACAGTAGACACTAGTGAAGGGTTTTCTGTGTTGGACTGGCCATCTGGAGCAGATCCCAGTGAATCTGGAAAAAAAAATCTACAGCATCAGCATTCAGTCTGATAACAAGAATGTTTGCTAATGCTAGTGTCTTTGCGATCATTACATTTCCTTATCACTACTATTGCCACACACAAACATCTACTGCAGCTGTGAGGTGACCTCTGACCCCTGACCTCTGACTTGAACTGGTGCTGGGTCAATCATGATTTGTTTTTGCACCAAAAATGATGTTGTGAAGTGTATGAATCAATAGTTCATTATACAGCAGTTAATTTGGGTCATTTAATTTCATTTGCTGTCTTGCAGTGGATCTCAGTTTCTATCACTCAACATTCCATTGGCCTCTGTGCTTCTCACAGACGTGCAGCGGTAGGTCCTGGTTGATTCCTCTGGTGGAGCAAAAACAACAACAAAAAAGTATAATATACGTATAAAATACGTATATTAAATAAAATTAAAAAAACACTAATTATGTCTTAAACATAACATGTACTCAATGTGCAAAAACAAAATTAAAAACAAAATTGAGTCTTTCCCTGTCAGAAGGCTGAAATCAAGGAACACGTCAGTGGTGTCAAAGTCACAAACCTTCTTTGATTATTTAAAATCAAATTTGTGAGTTAAGTTAAATGGCTTTTAGACCTCTAAAGCAAAATATACATTAAAAATCTTTTTTTTTAATTTTTGCTTTATTGCTTTAAAAAAATGTGGAAACTATTTTGACCTCTAATTAACGACAATAAGAAATAATAAAACAAAATTAAAAATAAAATATTTCTTTACTTGTTACACTTTCAGATGATTCTAAAGCTCATTACTGTCTCCTTTGATTCTCACTTCTCTCTTCTTATTTAATTTTTTCCTCTCGTCTCACTTTCATTCTCACCTCTTTTCTCTTCAACTGAAATGCCATTAACTATGTCCATATCCATATCCCTTCAAAAACTGATCAGCAATCATTTTTATTAGATTCATGTCGTCCACTAGTTTCCACTCCCTTCAGCTTAAAATGGCCATTTCAGTGACTTTCAGATAGAATCGCTATCAGAATAAACTTGAGATGAAAGACAGAAGCAATGTCAAAAGTCAGCCGTAATGCCAGAGGGCCTGTTTTGTCACTGACGCAGCTGAAGCTCTTTTACACGGTCTCTCCTGGGAGGCATTAGCACTAATTTGAAGTTTAATTTGACGTGACTCCTCGGCTAATCGTGCAAGCTAAAAATTAATTAATCTGACTTGACTTGTGCTAATTTGCGACGGCTTCAACGCAGCATTCCCTTCGGAGGCCACAAACAAACATGAGCGGCCTGGCTGGCGGAGACGTGTTGGTGACACGAACGGCTGAGACAGGTGGGACGCAGGCAGGCCTGGAGTACGCCTCGCATCTGAAATGCTTTCACCCCGCATGGCCTCTGGGAAGCCAGGCACCCGCTCATGACAGCTTTATGCCAACAGCTGGCAAAATGTAATTAACAAATCAGGACGATGTTGCCAATAAGTGAAAAAAATCTTTTTTCCAACAACATTTGGGTCACTAGTGCCCTCATGGATGCCTTATATAAACTGTATGACAGGACGGGAGGCTCACAACGGATGAGCTTTTAGAAGCAGAAATTTAAGGACAGTTTTGCTTTCAACTGAGCCATTTAAAGCTTGGGAAAGTGCACCTCATTCTTGCTCTCCATTAGGAGTCTTTCTCAAGGGCTTCTTTTTCATCCTCAGAGGAACTTAAAAAATTGATCAGAAAGTGAAAGTGCATCCTTAAAAAACATGTAGGTCTTCACAACAATAGAAAAAAAAAACATCAGATGGAAGAGGGATATGTGTTTTATCAGTGCACTGTGATAAATGGAAGGACTGGATCTATACTGGTTAACAGTGACAGTGTCTCCATCAGATTCTATTTCAGTAGATCACCGTCTCAGTCACAAAATCCTTCCTCTGCACTGAAACATTTGCTTCCTAAAAATCGCACAGTGCACTGCAAAAACGATGATGATGTAAAAATTTGTGTCATCAAGTATATCATTGGTATTTTAAAACAATACTAAAATGACAAATTTCATGAGAATCTGTAGCGAGAGCACAACACTAAGTAATGCTCACACAGACAGATGCAACAGAACAGCAAAAAAGAATAAATAACTTTTGATATGCAAACTAAAGTATAGTCATTATGAAATTTCATCAGTCAGAATACCACTTTTAATAAATCATAAATTTGTAGTATATAAACCAGTCATAAAATTGTCATTAGGAAAACATATTATAAATTAGAAAATACAAATTACTGGTTACTGTCAGCAGTGTATTTATTTTCTTAGCTAAATAAAAAATTTATGGTAAAAAATTAGCATTCCAGGGGATAAATATTCCGTTATTGGGGTCGCTTCAACCCGCAGGCATGAAAACCAACAGCGGCAACATTATGAAAGTAGCCCAATTCCGCGGGAAAACCGCAGACTTGGCAACACTGCCCTGCACTGAACCTCAATCAAATACAGCAGCATTAACTGCATTTATTGCATCAGAACATGTACTTTAATTGATAAGCACTACACAATTACGTTATTTTTATTGAGAAAAATGACAGGAGGACTATTAGAGACTATAGGACCTAAAAATCACATTTCAAAAACTTTTGAACTGATATGAAGAATCTGTTTGAAACTGTGAAAGATGGTGCTTACTGACTAAAAAGCGAAGCATTTACATGAACACACACACAGTGGACTCATCTGAAACACTGCTGGACTTGAATATATGATTAATGCTCTTTTGTGTAAGGCTGTCTTAATCAGTGCTAGATTCTGCAGGATAAGGTCCAGACTGGTTTTGCTGGGCTGGTGGGGGGCGAATACAGGCCTCATGCTGTAATAAATGACAGCTATTGTGAAGCTGAAGCTGAAGCTGCATCCTGAATGAACAGCATAACACTTGTGCTTCTGCAACAGAACAAACATATGCTTCTATTTCCACTGTTTGCTCACCTGAGATGGGCCACTGCAGCGCATGTCACTAACAGGTCAATAAAATTAAAATAACAAAATCCATGCATCACCACTAATCCATGCATCACCACTAAAGAATTACAGTTAGAAATACAATGTATGCTCCTCTGGGAGTTTACATTTAGTTATTGGCTGCAAAAACATTATAAATTGTATAAAAAACAGTGGAAAGCAGATACACAGCAGATATAATGTATTCTCTATTATATGCATATGTGATGCAAAAAGTGACTTTCTTTTACTCCCATTTGATCTCTGTATACAACACTTGTGTGACTTACTTACAGCATGTCTCAAATAACGACTGCACTAATGGCCATGAGTGTTTACTGGCTATATGTGTTTTACAGCACCGAGTTACAGAGATGCATGTGTAAAATGTGTGAGTGTGTGTGTGTGCGTGTGAGTAGCTGAGGGCCTGTCAGAGGAGTCAAAGAGCAGACTGATCACAGAGCTGCTGAGCTTTTGAAGTCTCTCAGGGACTGACAGCTCTTCAACCCCATGAGAGCACGAACACACACACACACACACACAATGTGAACCAAGAATGATGCCATAAAGCAGCATGCAAATGAAAGCAGAGAGAGTAAATACAGGAAATGGCACCGACTCCTGCTTCACAAACACTCTGTTTTACTCCATTTTTTTCCATTCATCCACTCCATTAATACATTTTTATTCATTTGTCTCTTTTTACTGGATGCAATATTCACCCTTTCATAACCCTTTTGAAACAGATGGTGATAATGCCATTGGAAGAAACTAAAATTATAGCCAAAGGAGCTGCAGTGTGTAATTCAATTTGAAAGTGTGAAGCTTTTCACACTTAACATTCATTTAGGTGTGAGGATTTAGCAGACATGTTAATCCAGTCAGTTATTCATGTTAACCCTCAGGTATATTTGCAATGAACGAACCGTTAAAATGTTTTGTTTTCATTTTAAAACATTTTGCAGACACACTCACAAACCCATCAGATTTCAATTTGTAAATCTGCGTGTCTGAGAAGTCAAAAGAAGTGGACACCTCAGCAAGATCAGATCTGCCGCTCAACATGTTTTTAATAGGTTGTTTGCACTTGACGTCATTGCTGAATTTTCTCCATAGAAGAGCTTCATTGATTATAATGGAACATTGTGAGATTGCAATAAATTCAAGTTTAGTGACTATAATTAGTTCGGAATTTGAATAAAAGTTTCACTTTACGTGCTGCCAACAGGACCAACAGCCACAAACCCTGCACATGTAGCAGTTTCAGGAGTGACTGAAAAAGCAGAACGGATGAGATACTGTACTGGTTTAGACACTATTATAAGAGAAAGCTACAAAAAGAAAATCACAACATATGTTGGATGTTTTTCAACTAAATTGAAATAGTCGCCTGCCATCAAGGCGGTGGACATAAGCTAAGCAAATAAGCCTGATTGCAAACAAACTATTTCAAGTGATTCCTACATTTATATGAAGGGTACAGGATATATGTCACTCCTGAAACTACTGCTGTACAGGGTTTTTGGCTATTGGTCCTGTTAGCAGCATGCAAAGCAAAACTTTTTTTTAAATTCTGAATTGATTATAGCCTAGAAAGCAAGCAAATAGCGCTTCCATATAGTCACTAAAAAGCTGTCACTCGCTTCAATTTATCGCAATCTCACAAGGTTCCGTTGTAATCAGCTGCAAATAAAATAGTATTTACATTGTGTCTACATGTGGCATTTAGCACTGAGTGAATTCTCACTGTCTCACCCTGTATCTATTTATATATTTCTTTGTATCTTAATATTATCTTTTATTAACCATTCACACACACAAGCATTATCCAACTCTCCTCCTGACCGCAGAAGCAGGTTTACAAGCCACTTTTCCCTGCATTTTTCAGTCAATTTCTTGTCTTTTCCTCCTTATGAACTGCAAATTCTCATACACGATACGAAATGAAATTTCTCGGTTTGACCAATTTCCATAAACAACTCAAAACATAGGAATTTTGAGTTTCTGCTAGTGATTCCTATAGAGAAAAAATCACTTCCTGTCCTCCAGCTGCATTTCGCACATCATCAGAATCATGTGATTGCATACAACCTATTCACACAAACACAGCAATCCTGCAGTGAATTCTCACTACAGTACAAGTGAACAGTGTAAACAGTTTTGTTCACAGCAAAGGAAAACCAGTTTTCTCTTGGCTTATATCGACATCTTTCTTTACAAATTTTCAGTTTGTACTTCTAATTCATTACCGTTGTTTTGTTTTGCTCTCTCCTTTGTACTTCCATGTTCATTACTTCTCACTAGAGCTTACGCTATGCCTACACCCTACGTGATCCCCAAGAACGCCACTCTCTTGTGAACACTCGTGTGACAGTTAGCGGAAGCTAGAGATTACAGTTTTAAATATGGATATTTTTCTTACAAAAATCCATTCCTTCACTTCAGAAGGCCTTTACTAACCCCCTGGAGCTATGTGGAGTACTTTTTCTGATGGATGGATCAGCCCGATCTCATGGCAATTCGTACATATTTTACGAGGTGGCTATTTCGTACAAATTCGTATGACCTCACTCGTACAAATGCATACGATTTGAGCAAAAACATATATATTTTATGAGTTGCACAAGTAAGTGAGATCGTACGAATTCGTATGAGTGAGGACGTACGAATTCGTACAAACTAGCCACCCTGTAAAACATACGTACAAATGAGATAGCGTTAGATGGATGCATTTTTTTGATCTTCAATATCTCAACCACTATTCACTGCCATTATAAAGCTTGGAAGAGCCATGACATTTTTTAATACACAAAACGCATAATTTACATTGTCTTTGAGAATAGTAAAAACAAATATCAGCAAAATGACACGAGTGTTCCAGTGTCTGTATTTCCACCCTTCTAAACAATTGTCCCAGCTCTCCTCCATCTGACATATAAGTTAATATCACTGTTGAATCCAATCTCATCATAAATCCAGCATCTGACATCAGTCATTAGTCATATGATATAATAAAACTATAAACTGCAAAACTGAGTAAAGGTATGAGCACACACACATCTGTTTGGAAAACGTTCCTGCAGTATCTGCTTTATCAGTTGGTAATAGTGCGATGTAAGCTGCTCTGAACAAATAGCATGGAATGTTATGAATAAAGCCCAATCTGAAATGAGCCTAATTTACATAGTAAGGGGGCGTGTTTGCATGGAAACGAATGTCAATTATTTAATTTACATACTGAAGAAGCAGTTTACACCTGCTTACACTAGATTATGGATGATTACTGAAAGAAACATGGTGTTTGCACTTAATAACTCTTTTGTGAATTCTATGAACATGCAAACATTGGGCAACAGAAGTGAACTTAAAAATATAAATAATTAATCACTTTTAAATACATATATTAATAGACATTTAAAACTTTGTTTAATTAATCTTTTAAAATGTAGTTGAATTAAACAATAAAATGCAAAAATGCACATTTTAAAAAGGATTTTGTGGTATAATTTGCTTATCTTTGTCATTTTTTCAAATGCTTGTATTTAATTGTCAATAATTTTAAAAAAATGCCATTCGATTATTTTCTCGTTGGTGACATAGTGTCAGTGAAAAAAGTATAATTTACCACTATTTTAATAAGAATAGGGCAGGGATGAGCAACTTTAGTCCTGGAGGGCCTCTGTCCTGCAGGTTTAGCTCCAACCCTAATCAAATACATCTGAACAAGCTAATCAATGTCTTCAAGATCACTAGAAAGCTATAGCCAGGTGTGTTTGATTAGGGTTGGAGCTCAACTTTGTAGGACGTTGGCCTTCCAGGACCGAAGTTGCCCAGCCAAGACGTAGGGGAAAAAATAAAAGAAGCCTGTGTGATTGTCGTGGAGTGCGGTAGATGGAATGAAAAGTAAACTGCTCGTTTGAGAACAACTCTTCCTGTCTATACGATTTTTCTTTTGTTAGACAACAAAGATGCTACATTACTGATATTGAAATGCTTCTTTGGTCACTGACCAACCAGACTTACTGGAACATTATACTCTGTGTGTATTCATTCATTCATTCATTCATTCATTCATTCATTCATTCATTCATCCATTCATTCGTTCGTTCATTCATGTACACCGATCCAAAGGCACATCACAGCTGTCTCTCTGATACAGCATCTGCACTGACATCATCTGTCAGCATGACTTTTAAGATGCATTTCATTGTAACGCTGTAGAGGGCACAGAGACGACCTTAATAGAGATCAAGTTTTCCCAAGTGGGACCATAATGGAACTGCACAGGATTCATTAGAATGTTACAGAAACATCAATGCTGAGTTAAATTAACACACTCCCTTCTGAGATTAATTAAACTTGGCACGAAATGCCATTCAGTTTATTTAATGGAGCTAACTGATCATCTGAAAGCCAGACGCTGGTAAGTGGATGCTAGTCACCTGGATAGTCACCAACTACGCTTAATGCTTGGCTTATGAATAATAATAGATTATGTAGGCGGATGTTCCAAGAAGGTTACCTAACAACGTCACCTAATTAATATTCATGAGTTCATGTCATGGTTTCATAACCAGCTCCGCTTCAAACTCACGTATTGAATGTTGGGTGTATTACGGTTTTTGGAAATAAGATTTGAAACAGTTTGCATTATGAAAAGCTCAGTGTAACTGAAAGGAAGTTAAAAAAGAAACTGATATGAGAAAGAGCAAGGTCTTTGGTTTTTGTTAATTCTATCACTGTAAATAATTATCAGCTCCCAACAAGATCCTGCAGCTCTTTAACAAGTACATGAATGTTTTTCAAAGAAGTGAAGATGAAAAATACCTTTTTCAATGATACATTCTCAATATCCGTTTATTTTCTAGATTTAACCTTAAGGTCTGGATTATGCACATGCATCTGTATTTGCTGAAGGTTGTATTCTTTACCCACTCTAACCTCTTTTTCTACCAAACAGACCCACTTTTAAGAATATAAAAGCCAATGTCCACAATACACATGCTTTCATACCATACAAACAGAGCATAATATAACTTCATGAATTCTCAGAATCATTAAGCAAGCTTTCAAACAATGCTCCAGTCCATCAAGCTGTCCTGTTCTTATCCCTTATGAAAATTAACCATGGTTTTACTACAAATAAAACCAAAAAAACATTGTTACTATAGTTACATCATGATAACCACAAATTAACCACAATCTTGCTACACCAACCATAGTTTCAGTATGGTATTTGTAGTAAAACTATAGTTATACAAATGGTAATCAGTGCACCGAAAAACATTGTTACTACACTTCTACTATAATAAAACCGCTGTTAATTTTTGTAAGAGATGAATTCTGCACTTGTCTAACACATTATGTATTGTGCTTTCACTCTTCTCCAAAGCCTGCCCAGAAGACTCAAGAGGACTCAACCCAGGTTATGAGTATTCATTAATATATTTAGATTCTTTCTCTTAATTTAATCTTAGATTTGTGCTCATTCAAGACTTACCAAAGCCAAAAGCGGGAGATGCAGGGATGGGAGACGACTGGACAGAAGTGGAGGTGTAGAGACCAGTGACCAGCAGCCCATCGAAGTATGTACTGGTGGAAATCGTCACTGTAGACATGCAGAGAAAAGAGACAGAGTGTAAGAATTCATAGGTGGGGTCACTTTTCAATAAGATTTGATAAAAATCCAAAAAAACAAAAACTTCAAAATGATGACTTTTATCACAGTAAAGTTAACTTTAAGTGAGTTTTGGAAAAGTGCTTTGGTACTTATAGTAAAAAAAGAGTTTAATGATTTTCCATCCAAAATGTCTACTTGTTATCATTTGAGGAAAAAATGCTTATGGTGCCTGGGAAGATTCAGTACAAGACGTGCTGAGCACTGGATTTTATTCAGACAGATCCAAAGATTCAAACAACAAATAATTTGGACTAGATGATGCTCATGAATGAGAGAGTTGTGTCTCCGAGCTCACAGTGTTCTCACTGAGGTCCTATAGTGTAGGGCAAGCGACAGAATGCAGGCATACTGTCACATGAGAGAATGCAACACCTCAATCATACCATGATTGGGTTCTCAAATCCATCAGCTCACTACTCATTTACAGTTTCAGTTAGAAATACAGATTTTTAACTGCCACATACGCTTCTTGCATGCATTACTCCAAGCATGTTTCTCATTGATTTGTACAAACTGAGGAACGAGACAAAATTATTGTCTGTAGTATTCAACAGAATGGCACAGATGTGGTCCAGAGACGCTGAATGTAAAATAACCCAGAATATTCCTGAACAGCTCAGAGAGAGCAGATGTGTGTCCAGGAGGCAGGCGGCGGCAGCGGGGGCGAACGCGACACCTCACCAGCACAGACGGCAGCTGTCAAAAAGACATGTTCGCATGGTGAAGATGTCACTAAACACTGTGAGAAAATACATCTAAAAAGAGAGTGAGATTGAAAGAAAATGTGGAACAGACTACCTTGACATTCTGTCAGAGCCTGGTGTAACATACAACAGCAAATGTAACCAATGCACATGTGGTCATACTCTAAAAATGCTGCTTAGTCAATATAAATAAAATGAAAAGAGCTTATGCAACACCATTCTTGAACTTCATTTCAATGCATGTTTTTGTTTCTTTTGGAATTATAATGTACCATTGCTGAAACTGGGCAGAGTGTCTTTATTCTTGGCTTGGGAGAGTGAATGTTGAGTTTACATGTTATTTTAATTATATGTGCTGTTGAGCAACATTAAAAGAGCAGAAAGAGCAGACGTGTTTGTGTTTAGTGTTCTGTTAGAATTTCTGTAGGCTGGAGTAAATACTGGATCTTGTGCTTCGTTAAAGATGCGTACATGACCTTTGTCCACAACACAGTTAATTTCAGATTTTGAACGCATTAGAAGCTCTTCGTTCAGAGAAAAGATGGAGTACTTTATGAATAGACTGGTAATTGTTGAGACAAGCATTTCTGACAAGAAATGTGGTTCAAAACCACAAGCCAACAGCAGATATGCTTTGAAAGCCTGCTGGTTTAACCAACTGTTTGACAAAATCCCACAGACAGATCATGAAATAGTGAAAGAAAATCATCATTATTAATAATATTAGTTGTGGTTTGATTATTTCATAAAAACAAATTACTAGAGACTCTCACTATTTCTTTCTTTATGAGTACTTAAGGGAGAAGCATAGAACACTCTTTGTGTATAAGTGTGTGTGTAGTTTGTCTAGACGTGGATACACTCTGGATTAAAAACATATCCCTCGTTCCTGCCTCTCTCCCCCCATGCCAGCTTCAATAATTCATCCTCTTACTGCCAGTGTAATATCTAGTCCTCTCACTCTCCATTTTTTCTTTTTCCTTTTTTTTTTTTTTTTTAGCTACATTATTTCTTATGTTGCTTTCTAAACATCAACTCTGTATGTACAGATCAGGGTGATCGCTTTACATCCAGTTCAATCACAATCATTAAGTCATGATATTGATGAGACAAATATGTCAGGGAACACATTACAAGAGGTTCAAATAAACATTTTGTCAATGCATGACAATTTCTGTCTTTTCCTTATACAAAGCTATTGTATAGTTTCAGAAAACATTGGATATAGCACACATAGTTGCTTTGCCTTCTTTTAGGGTGCTGTAATAGTATCTCTATCTTTCTTTTTAATAGTATTTTTGGAGCATAGAAGAAAATCAAAGATTTGTGCAAAAAGAATGAGTGCATAATGAGGGAATTAATATTGACAGAATTGTTATTTTTGAGAAACTATTGCCTTAAATGTCAAGAAAATGCACATGCACGTTGACAAATTCAGAGCCCAAATAGCATTTGCTCTCCTCACATGAGGCACCTCAGGCTCAAAGCATCCCTCCCTCAAGAGCGCAGCGCTTTTCATGCAGGAGAAGCATTTGAAGGCGGGTGGGAGTGCAATGCGAGCGATTGGGCCAAGAGGTTATTATGAGCAACAAACAGCGTGGTGGAGGAGGGAGAAAACAGGGATGGAGGGCTGTCTGGAAAGGCCCGTGGAAAAAGAGTGATCGATGAAAATGAAAGACGTAAATAATTCAGAAATCCATCTGAAAGGGGAGCAGAGCGGGGGAAGGGAGGAGAAAAGAGAAGAACCTGGTAAGAGTAACTCATAAAAACAGACGTATTCACCTGCGGGGGTTTGCATGCGCGCAAAGCTGCGCTTTGATGAGAACTCTTAACATTCACTCCACACCCGCACACACTCAAACTCTCCCGATGAGCAGTATTTGACTGTCTTTAGCAAAAAGTGAGATGACGTGCCGTTGGGAGATGCGGCAAGTACGTCAATGCAACATAGTAAATGAACTGAAACGTGCCTGCCGTTTTCCATGTTTTTGGTGTGATCGCTTCCATCTAGTCTTGTCCATCCAGCCGCTTTCTCTTTGTCTCTTTACCGCCCTGCCCATCATGCAATATAGATGGTGCGATGTAGTACGCCTCATTACCAACACTCACTACCACGCTCCTACTCAAGTATTGATAAACCTTGGGTCTGGAAAGCATCCCTGGACTCGCTGACATTAACAGAAGGGGCTGTTTTCTGTTGTAGAAGAATACCAAGCAGATAAGGAATGGCCGTGTTGGGACAAAGTGCAGGAACAATGCTTCTTGAAGCATCTTCTGAAATTGCTGGGAGAGAGGCTGTGAGCCACTGAGGTTCAGCAGGTTTAGACACGAATGGCTCTATATGTGTGGTGCCGTCATCTGAACAGCACCTGGTGGCACCCTGAACGCCAGACGCAGGAGCTGAAGACTGAAGCGAGAGCAGTTGGCAGGGCTGTGCATTACCTCACTCCTAGTTAACAGCATGGCAGTGGAACAACGCCTGCCAGTGTGCGCAATGAATATCAAACCTTAATGTGCATGGGTATTCGTTTGCAATAGCTGCTCCTAGTCAAGCAGGTTTTATTTGTACAACACTTATATATACAAAGCAGCTACTCCAGTGAGCAAGACAAAGGCAGCTATTGAACAGAAGAAGAAAATTAACTCCAAAAGATGTTTGAGTAGCGAAACTTTAGGAGGAACCAGACTAGTGGGCAGGATCAGCAACACAGGTGAGAGTCTAGAACCAGAGAGTTGGTGATTCTGATGCACCAGGAAAGGAAATGCCTATTTGAACTCCTGATTATTCCAGCCTGTCACCTGTGACCCCTCCACAGATTTAGGAAAATGTTGATCCAGCCATCAAAACCACAGTGTCATACTTCCACCTCTGTGTAGGTCAGAAGGTACAGGCACTTGCAATATGAAAGAAACGTAACCCGGTAGCCATCTGAGATGCATTTGACATCCCACTGGAAACCTCGTGTGCCCTTGAGAAGCCGGAAGCAGGGAGAGGCCACCAGCAGCGACTCGGGCCATCTGTTTCCCCGGCTGGGCCAGTACCAGAGAGCCATTTCCCTGCCTCTTAAGTTGAATGCTGCTGAACCAGGGCCTTCCGACTGAAGACACTGGGCTACACCGTATCAGTCAGCATTTGTGTGGAATGTGTGATGAGTTTACGTGTGTCAATGACGGCTGGATAGGTCTTATCAAACTGTGATGATTCTCTTGCGCAACCCTTGAGCGCCTCTCTGCCCTGCTGGCCAGGCCATCTGCTGTTACGAGGGCCTGTTGCTGTCAAACACGCTCGATCGCTCTAACAAACATTAACAGGTCGGCTTCCTGAGTAACAGCTTCTTTAATGATGCTTCTAACCTCTTAATAGATGCTAACCTCCCTTCACATTTGCTCCGAACACAAGTAAAAACAAAACAGAATGCAGAGGCGATCAAGTTATTCTGATGTTTGCTATTCCATAAGGAAAGTTAAAAGCTTATAACATATAAAACAGCTGCTTCTATGGGAAACCAGTTTCAAATTGTGCAACCTCTGATCTGGTTAATATCTCACTTGAAACAGACCATGATTCTGCCTTGTAAATGTGACACTAATGAGAATTATAATAACATTTCCTCAGACAATTTTGCCCAAGATTACTGCTCTGAGTTGGAGACGGTTTGACTGGCTCTCTGACCAATGTTAGGCTTGTTATCAATCAGTATCTTATTCAGACATCAAACTTGTTTTTCGTTTCTTTAACTCTTGATACACTACATAGCAAAAAGCAGGTGGAAACTCCCTATTATTTCGTTTTTTTCCAGTCATTTCTTAATCTTATACATATAGGTGCTTCAGACTTTATTTGTGGAGTTGTTGTTTTTTTCCTGCATGTCAATGCCCTTATGCACAAACTGAAGTCCATAAAGATGGTTTACTGAGTCTAGTGGGGAAGAACTGGCCTGCATAAAACCTGGACCAGAACCATTAAAGTCCACACTGAGAAGTTTAGGGCCGGTCAACAGGGTAGTCTAACTTTATGACAAAGTAAGTCATAAAAAGTGTGCAAAATTATGTGTGTTACTGGGGCAGAACCCTTAGCACAAAAGCCTCCCTGTGTTACTTCAACATCTTCCGCTCTCCTTGGAAACTCAGGGGTGCCCAAATTCAATCCTGGAGGTTTGGTGTCCTGCAGAGTGTAGCTCCTACTCCTGTCAGGAAGCTTCTATGCTTAGCCAAAGCCACTAGATGGCAAGCCTGCAACCGAAAAAGCGTAACAGCTAAAGCTAATGCTTCCGGTCTGGCAGTACATGGGAAAGGAGACCACAGGCAGTTTTTTTTTAAATGGATGTCAATGGAGGAGAGGCTTCACCTACGCTGAATAAACAGCTTTTTTGAGGAAACGGCTTATCATTTAATGGATCGACAGCCTATCTGCTAATCTTCAACATGTTTTACACTAAACAATACTTTTGGCTTGAACTATTTTTAGAGTTTACCATGAAAAAAATGCTGTTTTAAAAGAGAAGTCTGACTTTTTGCGACAGGTGGGATTTAACTTACGGCACTCATTTATTCCTATGGTATCCGTAAACGGCGACTGAGTGTTGCACAAGTCTGACTGAAATTCAGTGACATCAAGGCTTTAATGTGATTGGTTATTAAGGGACACGTGATCCAAGTTAGCCATTATGCTTTCTCCAATAGAGAGTAACACAGAACCTCTCATCTCCCTATAGTAAGAAAATCTCTGGCCTAGCAAGAGCTTGATTAGCTGGTTCCGGTGTGTCTAATTGGGGTTTGGGCTAAACTCTGCCCTGGCCCTCCAGGACTGGGCACCTCTGCTTTAACTGGATGTTGAACATGGATGCAGTGATTTGCTCACATTCAGGCACAAGAGCATAAGTAAAGTTTATTTTCTAAGCTGAAAGTTTAAGTCAATAAAAAAAATTCTGACCAATGACTACCACTGATGTGTGAAAGTGTACAGATGCATGCTGAGAAGTTAAAAACATGAACTGAAGGTGAACTGTATTCTGTGGGATGGCTGCTGCAATTGAAATATGTATTCATGAAATGCATTGACAGTATTCAGACAGCGAGAAGATCCGGAATGTGTGCTACTGGAGTCAGTGACAGTCTTCAGTTACTGAAGTTTTATCCCTGTGAGATTTCCCATGTGTTTACGCTCCACACCGTGACACTGAGGAAAAGGGATTCTGGTACCACAATAAGCAGAGAACTCGCTGCGTTAGAAACGAACTATGCAAATAAATCAACTCTAACCCCTCTTTTAACAAAACATCCAATCCATTTGCACTGCTATGTTGCTTTTCTCTTTTCTCGTGATCAAAAATGACAACACTAACAAGCATTTATGAGAGGGAAAAAATGACAGTTTTCAGGATTATTTGGTTCAGGATTTCTGCCAGCACAAGCTTGAATGCCTGCGCTCAGCAAGATGACTGTAATCACTTCCATGTGCTGAAACACTGCAACAGTTTACAGTTAAAACATTCAATTCAATAACGATAGACAGAAAAGATGGATAGACAGACAGATAGATACATAGATAATCTTACACCTGTTGATAAAACCTCAAAGAAAACAGGACATATCAAAGTGACGTCAGTTTTACTCCTTTCAACCCCTGACGGCCCTCCACCCACCCACACAAGCCAGAACATTTCCTTTTCCAGAGCTCCATCTATTTCTCACAGACAGATAAAACTCTCACATAGTCACTAAACACCCAGAACACTGTTCCATAAACACACTCCAAACACGCTGCAGAAACTATTGGGAATTTCATTGTGAAACACAGAGAAACTCAGCCCAGGGCTTGTGTCATGTTTTTCTTTATCTTCATGACTGTATTTCAGTAAGCACAAAGGACAACTGGGAAAAAGCTCTCACTTACAATATCTGATCTGGACTCTAAATAAAAATCCTTCATCACTGCAGTTAGTCAGAGTTCTCAGGAATTTTAGTGAAGCCCCTATATTAATTTGACTTTGATTAGACAGCTGTTTTTTTGTTTGTTTGTTTTTTTGTTTTTTTGTAAGTGGCAACATTTTCAACCTTTTTTTTAGCTCAATGATGGACTTACAGATGATTGCTGTTGTTTGTACACATGAGCAATGTGGTGAAAAATGGCTTTGACCATCACCTAGAGTGGTTGAATTTGAGAATTTTGAATAGTTTATTTTGCATCTGAAACAGATGTTAAGAGCAGGCGTAAACCAGATGTTTCAGCTGATTAACTAGTTGATAACACATGCAACAGCATCACAAAATAATACTAAATCTATTAGGAATTTTTAAAAGGATCTACCCTGGGAAATATTCAGTTATAAGTGCAATAGAACATTTTCAGTGCACACATCTGAAAAACATGATTCCTGGGAGAGAAAAGACCTGTGTATGAAACAAAAGCACAGACAAAGATAAAAGAGAATAGTAAATAGCTTTCACCTGCCTTGCTCTTGGCACGGCCCTTCTTAGGGCTGATATTTCAAACTGCAGTTTTTATGAGCTCAACGGTGCACATTAGCACATTATCTATATTCTACTCATTCACAGAGTATGCAAACATCAGCCACAGCTCGGTTACACCGGCTTCTTGTGCATTCCTGTATAGAAGAAATTCATTCTTTTGGTGTTTTGCAAGTAAGATTCACCAACACCAGGCAGTTCTCCTACACTGTTCCTCAAAACTTCCAGCATATGGAAATAATGTTCTGTATGATTGATTGTTCTGTCACTATAAAGAATGTTTCAAATACTGAGCTTAACTCAGTTTCAAGCATTGAGTAACTTCTCATCAGGGGGGTTGTGTTTGGAGGGACTCCTGAGTCTAAAGACAAACCTTGCTTGTTTTATCTTGCCATTTTTGTAAAAATAAAACTACACAAACACATGAATCTGAATTAATACTCACTTCAGCATAAACAAGTTATTAGTGAAGGCTACAAAGACCTCACCTGTTAGTATTTGCTGATTTCTGTTTATATTGCTCTCCTTTTTGTAAAAATTGTACCTTGACAAAGCCTTGTTGCCAAAATGATGTTAACAATAATAAAAAAAGCTTAAACGGTTAACTCACCCAAAAATGAAAATGCTGTCATTAATTACTCATATAGTTCCAAACCTGTAAGACCTTCGTTCATCTTCAGAAGACAAATTAAGATATTTTTGATGAAATCTGAGAGCTTTCCTACCTTGCAAGGACAGCAGCACTACTACCATATTCACTCCTGCTAGACTGGCTTGAAACATGCTACTATTTGTGTAAAGTTAACAAAACTTGTTACATGTGTTTCTGCTCTTTTTCTGAGAAGATGCACATGAACCTTCACTAGATATGTTTACATGCACTAATTTTCATCAGTCTGAATGAATTAAATTTGATTTCAGATTCTGTTTATATGAACCCTAAACGCTGCAATTTGATTCACATATTTGTTTACATGTATTCTGAACAACCTTCAGCACATGTGCAGTTTGTCAGTCACTACGTTCAAAACCAGAGAAAAAGTGATAATGAATGATACTGTACACCGGAGCTATAGCAAGTATAATTGTAGTTTTGCTTTGATGACATATCTTAAGGAAAGCTGACACACTGTGTGTCAAAAGAGCTTTTTGTAAACATTCAGTCTGCTCCACTGACCAGTTTGTAAGATAATAAAATGTAAAGAATAAACATACACACATTTAAAATGTAAAGATATGCATCACAGCACAGTCATATTCAGGCTATTACATGCTTTATTTTTTCCTGGTGATCAGATTCTATCTGGCTTCATTTAGCTCGAATGAGGTGTTTACATGAGGGCTTTTCAGTCCAACTGAGCCATACATCTGATAGTAAATGGATTATTTGTGTGCATGTGCTGTTTACCCATAACAGAATGAACTCTGACAAACCAGTTTTAATAACTATAACATGACCTGAGCTATTTTTATATAGAAAGCAAACAAAGTAGCAGTGCTAATTATAATAACCACTCTCATTTCCTACTATTGTCATTTCACACAGAACATGGCCTGTGGAACGTCTTTTTCTCTCTTGAGGTCAACAGCTCTCATGGTAATGTTTATGAGCTCTCAACAGATCTGGAGAAGGCAGCTGTTTAAATGGTTTGAGGTGGTTTTGAGAGCTGAAGAGTGAAGGCATGGAAAGGTACGAGATGTTATTTTTTATTTTTTACTGAGAACGTGAGAAACGTATCCACTGTCATTTGGTGCAATCAGTGACACAATGCACAGTGGCAATCTTAAATTTAAAGATGTTTTCTAATCCCATCCAATCCTTCTAAAGCAGAAATAAAAGAAATGTATCTATTGACTTTAAACGCACACAATCTTCCAGCTTCACAGTTCAGTCTCTTACTGTTTATTTGGTGGCTAATCTGCCAGTGAAAGGCACTCAACGCTTCTGTGCTGTGGTGAATGTCTGAATGTTATCAGCTGGAATGACACACTGCCTGAGGATGCGATTACAGGCACTACAGAATCAGCTGAGCGAAGGGTGAGGATGCTTTCAGGACAGACAAGGAACATGTGAAATTACCTCACCAAATGATAATTGCTGAAACTGATACAGAAACCACGTTTCTTTACAGTAATTGAGCCCATACAATGCTGGCTGCTGGCTGGCTTTATACCCTGTTGTGTGTTAGGAAAACTTAAGAAAACACACAGCATTTTTGTGCTAGAATGAAACAGATTTTACACATTTTTAACTTGCTTAGTTTCTGATTAGAGCTGTGCAATATGTATCGCCTATGATAACACTGTAATTGCTGTTTTTAGGATGTGCGAGCTGACGTTATTGAGTTGTCATTTATTTCACAAAAAAAGAAATAAATAAAATAAAAAGCATGCCTTGATGCAACACCATGGCATGATGTAGATTATTTAAAAAGCAGTCATATTGACCCCAGAATTCACTATACAGAGGCAAAATGTCCATGTATGAGATTTGGTCTTATGTTTATATTATAGGCTAAGTTAAACAATATCACACAAGCAAGAGTGCTATATTCCCCAAATATCAACACAAACGTGATATATACAGTCAAGTAAACAAGACTTTAATATTTGTATACATGTTCGACACCGACTTATTATTATAATTGTCTGTTTTTGGTCTATTTCTCCAATAAAATTGTTAGCAAACAAGGTAACACTTTATTTTCATAGTCCACTTTAGACATTTTACTAACAGTAGGTAACTTTGCAACTGCATGTCAACTAGTTATTAGAGTATTAGTAGACTGTCTGATTAATATCTTCTAACACTCTTCTGAACTTTGCAAGTATATGTCAACTTATGCTACTAACCCTAAACCTAACCTGTCTGCTCTGAGAGTTAGTAGACATGTAGTTGCAAATTAATGAGAATTAGTTGACATGTATCTGCAAAGTTACTTATAGTTAGTAGAATGTCTAAAGTGGACTATCAAAATGTCAAAGTGTAACCGCAAACAAACCCACAGAAGAACCGTCAGAGCAACACACAGCAGTACTTTGTTAACTAAATGAATCTGCATTTTGAATGATGTTGGTGCGTCGAATTAATTAATTCACCATTCAAAAAGAAGTCACTTTATTTCTGCATGAATGAGCCATTTAATCGCCAGTTATTACTCTTTCAATGACAACCAAGAGCTTGACTTGAAAGTAAACTGATCACAATTTTAGACAAGCAATTTATAATCTGTAATTTGGTGCTAACAAGCAAAACAACGATGACCCTGCGTTCAGCAACCCTGAAGAACATTTCGCTCATTAGAGACTATTGGATCATTTAATTTCTAAATGCAGAAATTGAAATGGCTGCTTGGAAAAGCCAGGCACCGGCACTTACAGATGGCCTGCAGGTTGCTGTGCACACTGGCATCATTGCTGGCCATTTTGTATTGAGTTTAATGACTACCTGGCACAGTATTCCCATCTCTCTGGCATATTAGACTGCCATCATCACTATCCAGGGTGAAGCCCATGGCCAGATGCAACGGATTAATTCTGAGCCGTGTTTCACTGTCACATTTGGAGCCAAACAGGCAGCCGTCAGCGCAGACCCTGCCCATTAAGCAGCTATCACATTATGCAGAAAACCATCACAATGGGCTGCAAAACAATTCATGAATTATTGCTTCGTAGCTTTGGAAGGTATCTCGAGTGAATTCATTTGGTTCCACTGAGAGTCATTTTTCTTTATTTAATCCCTCACAAATGTGCAGTCTGAACTTGTTCAATGTCAGAGAATGGGCTCTGTAATCTAAAACGCATTTTATAAAATCTGAACTGCTCACACCTGGTTTTAACATCCTCTTTCCTGATCAAATTAATCAAATCACTCATGAAATCAGAGACCCTCCCCCAGCTTATCACAGGTTAATATGGTTTGTAAACAGGGCCTGAATTAGCTTTACCATTGAGACTCTTCTGCGTCAACAGATGACAAACATGCAATTCAGAAAGTTCTTCGGTTGCTCAAGGAAGTGCAACTTAAGACAGCGCAAGAGAGATTTGCTTTATAGGGTCACAACAAATAATCTATATAATTGATAATAATCAATAATGAAAATTATCTAAATTTAATGATAAACATCCGCCAGTCCCGTCACTTTACGGCAGCGAATAATGCATTTCCATCTGAAATACATTGGAGGATGCATTGTGAGCTGTGGACGACCCAAGTTGTCCTAAACAAAAGAAAGCTTGACATTAAACTTAAAGCAAACTTAAGTATTTAATGCGTTTAGCCCTGAAGGTTTTGGCAGTGTGCACTTAAAGGCGTTTAAAACATGATTTCCCAGCCCATACCTTACATTTGCTGCTTATATCCTTAAATGTTGTAAAGTCACCAAGTATTTCCATTCTGCTTTAAGGGCAGTAAGCGAATCGCCGTTAAACTTCACAGGCTACAGTGAATAAACCCCAGCGATAGAGATTAAAATATAGGCTGCGTTAAATAAACATTAAATTTAGGTTTAAAATGCTACATTTAACAAGTTATTGTATTGTCATGAGGGCAGTAACAATTAGGCTATATGTGTGTGTGTGTGTGTGTGTGTGTGTGCCTTAAGTTCTGTTGTCATGCGCGAGACATTGATAGATTCCATCATTTGGGTGTGAAGACAGTAAAATAAGTGCCTTGTTAGGATGCAGTCAGCGGTCCATTAGACATTTCATCTGTGTTTCTCATTGAATGTGGCTGAATGGTGACAAGAGAACATGAATCACACATTAGTATAGCAATTCTCAAATAGCATAGCCTGCTGAAATTTAGATCTGGTTTCCCATGGGACATTAGAGCATGTCAGACTGGCGGTTACGGAACGGCTCAGCATCAGTGATCTATTGTAAAGCTCATCAGTATTGGAGGCGCACATTAGAAAGCCCAGCGTGCAAACTGGACAAAGTGAACAATGGCAAGTTTAGCATCATATTCAGAAAAGTGCTCGATATTGCGCTACTGATGATTTTAAGAAAAACATACCCCATTAAATATCACAGGGTGTAATAAGAGCATCCTTCAGTTCCCATACAGTGACTGACAACTCCAGCATTCAGTCAGACGGCTCAGAAAAACACCAGCACACCTCAGCGAAACTCATGATTTGAGGATCCTTCTCATTTGTAGTATAAACGTGTGGGACGAGTTGAAGTTTAACAAGGGGTTTGTTCACATTTCATATTCAAAAACATATTGTCTCTCAGCTGTTACTGTAAACCTGTCCTTCCCAATATTTCCTCATTTTTCTCAGCTACATTTTCAATAATACCTAATTCTTTTGTTACTATAGCTTTTCTTTACTTATTTACTTCTATTCCTATACAAACTATTTCTGCCCATGGGCTTGTAAAGCAACACATTTCATTGTCAACAAGCACTGCTGCTGCTGCTGCTTTATTTGAGAAATAAACTTTGACTTGAATTTTGTCTCTAAACTCAGAAGGCTCATGTGGATCGTACGATTCACGCCTACTGATTAAAGATGCTACTGGCCACAAGCCATATAACCTCAGTCGTAATGAAATACACTTCTGCCTTTAGAAGTAGGCTACATTTTCATCAAAAACAAAGAAAAATATCTATTACATTTTTAGGACATCTTACGCCTTTACATAGCTCGTGTGATGGCTTCTCATCTGAATATCAAGCCAAACAGTGGCCCTATTAAAAAAGGACATTTAGATATTATCAGTAAAAAGAATGCAATATTAAAAATGCAGCTGTATAGTTTCACACTAATTCCTGTTATTCACATAGTAATTTGTGAAACTGTCTAGTCTTTCAAGTACAGTGTGTAATTGCATTTCTGTCTTTTTTGCTCAGTCTATCTACCAGCTCTCAGCATGATTATCTGTGTATTTATTTCCAGAATGTTTATACTCTATAAATTTGCAACACTTTGGCTTGTTCTCTTTGTCTTGCAGCCCTTCCATCCCCATTAATCCCCAGAATCCTCACGACCCCCGTACACACAAAGACGCAGGCGCGTGTTTGAGAATGAACACGTCCCTGTAGATCTCACAGGTCTGGATAAGGAAGATAAAGCTGAGAACACAAGACCTCATGCTTCTTTTCTCACACAAAGAACAGCGCCCGCTCTTCAAAAACATCAAAACACAAGCAGAAAACAGAGTTGAGAGGAGAGTAGATCAGCCTCTGAGCCACGGGCAGAAACTAAGTCTCTTGTATGCTTTACATCCACTGCTTCAGATATCATGACAGTAAAATTAAGAAAACAGAGACCTGTGGCATTCCTTTTTAGCTTTACTTTATATTGCAGCTTTGTATTTACATGAACATAGTGAGATTGTTTTCATTATAGGAGTTGCATGTAATGTGTCGATCCAGAAAGTGTGATTTACCTCTGTCTTTTTTATTCACATATACTGTGGCTGAGCTGCACCTGTTGTGCTCTTTGTGAGTTGTTTGTGAGAATCTAGCAGTTTTGGCCTCAGGATAAACCACCCACACATGAGTGCTGGGATCATACAGCACAGAAGAATGGAGAAAAGTGGAATAGAGCAGTTCAACTTCACATCAATACTTGTACTCAGTTACATAAACACAATCATCTCACTCACTGGAATACTGACTGGAATCTATTTTCAAACGCAGCAACTGCAATTTTGTTATTGGTTTTGCATCCTGACCTGCAATGACATTTTTTTAAAAACTTTTTTCAGACCGGGGTTATTATAGATAATAGTTAATTAAAAGTGAAACTGAAAGTAAAATCCTGAAATTGTTAAAAAAATAATAATAATAACTGAAATTATATATATATATATATATATATATATATAGAAATTATGTTAGTTGCCAAAGAAACATTTCTTGTTTTAGTTAAGTTTAACTGTACTAAAATAATTAAAACTAAATTGTAAATAAAAATAAATAAAAACTATATAGACACTAACAACTAACAATGACAAAAACAACAAAATTACTAAAACTTTCAAATTCAAACAGAAAATATAAAAATAAATGCTCATTCAAAATGTTAATATAAATTACAATAGTATATCAACTATGAGAAAATAACACCCTTCCAATGCTAAAAAGTGTTCACTTGCAATTATTACCTTGAAGAGCTATTTCAACCTGATCTACACTGAAATATATTGGTGTAGGATTTACACTGAGACAGTTTTCACTTGGAAGTCGCTAGAATTATTTACAGAAAATATTTACAGAAAAACACATTGTTTTTGAACGGAAAAATTTTGAAGTACACTGAGACTAGTTTTTTTCTTAAAAATACTCCTCTAATAATCTTTTTACTTACAACTTCCCTTTGATTCAGTGACTTTTTTTTTACTTCACTGATGCAAAACACTTTTTTAAATGTTTGTGTACATTCTTTCACAAATTTAGTCCATTTATGGCTGAAGAAAAACTACCTTAAAACCCTAATGAAGTGCAAAATATGATTGGCTATCTGCTAGAGTGCCTGAGGTCAACAGATCAGACTGGATGCTGGACTCATGTACTCACCCTGGTACTCCTGTCCCGGGACGTAGGCAGTGGGGCTTCCGTGGATCTGAAAGGTGAGCAGCACCTCTCCTCCTCCCTCGGCCCCCGCGGGCCCCTCTAGCTCACCGTGGTGGGTGCACAGGAAGAAGAAGGGATTGAAGCGCGGGTAGAAGCTGGACGGAGAACCTCCCAAATCCACGGCGCCTGCCGACACCAGCACCAGCAGCAGGGCGCAGGCGACAGCGGCCCGAACCCTGAACATCTCTGCTCCAGAAGCTTGAGGAGACAGTGTGTGAGCGGCCAGGTGTGTGTGAGTCTTACAGGTGTGTGTGTGTGTGTGCCTGTCCTCCCTTCACACACGGGGAGTTCAGAGCCTGGTGTTCAGCCCCGCTCCGACACTTAAATAGCACTCAGCTCTCCCTCCCTTCGCCTCACTCTCCTCCCATCTTCCCTCCCTCCCTCCCTCCCCTCCCTCTTACTCCCTCTCTCTCTCCCGATCAAAAAGAGCCCCGTTTGCCTCTCATCTGCTTCCTCCCTGCCTCGTTTCTGTCAATCATTCTAATATGTCTGTATGTTAGTGATTTGTCTCTCTCTTTAGCGCTGTGTTTTGTCCAAGACAGCCTGCCTTTGTCTTTTTCTTCTCGACTCTCTCCATCCCCCAAAGCGGATTCCCTGCTTTTCCACCCAAAGATCACACCTCCTCCCTCCTCGTCTCCTCCTGTCTCTCCCCCATCTCCCGTCTCTGATAGGACCCTCTCAGCTCAGCCGCCTCTTTGTGCTCCATTCACTCATGTTCTTTCTTTTTGTTTTGCGTTCTCTCAGCCCTCTTTCTCCTTATATCTCTCATTTTCCTTCACGTGAATGTTTCTCTTAAAATCAGACCCTCTCATCTTGTCTGTGTCTCTCAAACAGAGGCAGTTTGTGCCAGTAAACACACACTCTCTCTCTCTCTCTCTCTCTCTCACACACACACACACACATACATACACTTCACACTTTCTCCATCTGTCTGGTCTTGTGTACGACTCCTTGAAATGATCCAGCCATCTGAGACGTTAAAGAAGAAAACATTAATACTTGAATATGGATCAGAGATTTAATTTGGAAAGGACAAATGCCATTACTTGTAACATTCATGCATTTGTCTGGCAAAGTTTACAATTTCATACTGTGCAACTAAAATGATCAGGAAATTACAATGAGAAACTCCCACTATTACTGACCGAACACTCCCAGACATCTGGTTGAGTTTAAGATGTTTCACCAAATCATTTCACTCAATAAAGAACTCTGTTTAGGAATTTCCACACACTCCCTCAGATTCACCTATTCAGAAAGTCAAGAGCTGCTGTTTATCAAGTGTTCTGGAAAACCCTTGATGACTCTTCTGAACTCTAACAACACAGGGACACGCACATGAAAACCAAAGGAAGAATTTTAAAGAACTGATGCATTTCTATCATTGTCCTAACAAGCAAACACTAAGCAAAGGTATGTAGAAAAAACAGCATTCAGCCCACATTATGAATGTGATTCTGCACTGGCACAAAATACAGTTGTGCAGTTACAACTTCACATAATCAAAAACCCGAAAATAACTATACAAGAAATCAAAATGCCTATGGGTAGTTGACACATGTAGGGAAAGTGTAAGCAAAAATCTGCTTGCAGTCCTGCTGTTGCACTAAAACTCATCATGGTATTAAATGAGCCATAGACATGAAACTGCAGGTGATCACAGATATTCAGACCAAAAGCACGACTGCGAGTGTGATATTACTGTAATACAACACTTAAGTAAACAAGACATTTGGTAATATACATTTTAGACACACTAACTTTGTCTGTTTTTACTTTGCCAACAAAAGTATTTCCAAACCAACCAAAGCAGAATCAACCATTGCATCTCTTGATGACTAGCACTAACTTTATTTTACATGTAGTTTAATAAGATTGCTAGGTGAAAAGCTTTCCTGTAACTCAAGCATTAGAATGTGCTGTTAGTGACAAAATGTTGCTTTGGATAAAATCTGCCAAATGCATAAACGTCAAAATAAAAAAATAAAAAAAATAAAAAAATACCAAGCAGTCTATCAATAGGCCCATATATAAACTAAAAATTGCATGAATAATAATTATACAAAACTTGATATGAGGTTTAAAACTGTTTTAATTAAAACTTATGAGGATATTTACACTTTATGAGTCTCAGGAGACCATCTATCTATCGTATAAATGTGTTTCTGCAAAATGGATTTAAACCCAGTCTTCAGTCCTTGCACTGTAAGCAAAATCACTTCACAAGAATCAACAGATATGTTCTGCATTTTGTTTATCCTCAGCTGATTTTGAGATCAAAGCCTGCATTAGGAGGCAGCGCTGGCAGGAGAAAATACTGTAGTGATCATCACCGTTAATGAAAATCATTGGAGCTTCAGGAGGAAACGCTGGGACTGTGTCTAAGTGCCGGTCTGAAAAACTCATCATGAATTTGGCTTTCTTTGCTTGAAGGAAAGGCTCGATCCCATGACTCAGTTTGAGCTCCGAACAAAACCCCCATATATCCAAAAGAGGAGGAGATAAAAGGCGGAGAGATGCCAGACGAACTGTCACTTTGACGGCTCAATAACTTCTGGTATATACAATTCAGATGGTGATTGACAGGACTGAATGATTAGGCTCCTCCCATCATTTATTATTTGATCATAAAATTTACATATGGCTTGAACAACCAGATCCATTTACGAGTCACGAGAATGTGTCTCTGACCATTAAGTGGTTTTCCTGATCTTTTCTGTCTCAAATGCATCTCAGAGGGCGTTTACAACTGCTTTTTAATGATTTGATTTTTTCATCCAGTTGAAATTCATGAGCCTTCCAAATGTCCAGCCCAATGTCAAGTACTTGCAAATCACTGTTAAAAAAACTGTCTGCCCATTAAACTGTGAACTATTCTGCCTGAAGGTGCACATTCAATGTCACCTCCTCTAAATCATGAGCAAACATGATTATGGATGACCTGTATGACGAACACAGACGGCCTCAACACTAATACGTAATTATAGAACATTATTATTATGAGGTGAGATGTATCACGATAGAGAGGAAAAGAAAACATATAATCTGCTGTTCCAGAAGGAGCCGCTGTCTTGTGTCCAAAGTCTAAATTGGGCCACTAAATAACTGCTATGACAAATGAGCAACAAGAGTTTGACATTTCTGACTTTTCATCTACTTACCCATCCATTTTAAAAGACAACATGTCATTCTAGTCTAATTGTAATGAAGTTAGCGCACTCACACTTTCAGCTGAAGACAGAGCAATCGCTCTCCATTATGGAAACTAGGTCAGGAGATCTGGTCTTGGGAACGGAGGGGGTGGACGAGGCTTTGGGGCAGTAATTATTTTTATCTTCATTAAGTTCTACCTCAAGGTTGTAACAGAGCCTTTGACATCTGCGGTTTCCATTCGATCCCTCAGCCCTTGTTCCACTGCCTTTGCTGCCATCTTTCTTTTGCCTGCCAAATGTCGTCTCAGTCAGGAAGTCACACAGAGACAGGAAAGAGTTTGGAGGGATATGGAGAGATATGATTATCAAGGACATGCAGTCAAACACACATGCAACATATCAGACATGCCCTTGGAACTACATGGCCGGAGAACATGTGTGCAAGCTTTTCATTAACACGGTTCATTAGTTGTAATTCAGTGTTAGAGAACTGTTCACTGATATTACTGTGATTATTTGTTTTGTGCAAGTTGTTATGCAAAAACAAAACAAAGTATCGATCTTAGCGGTTCTTTATCTACTTTGAAAAAAAGGGCTCAACTGATATGCAGTAACCAAGCAACACAAAATTGTGGCAAAAAAAAATTAATAAATATGTTTCACATGGTTGCTGAGGGCAACAGTAAACGTTTAGCCTTGATTTCACACATCTGAGACGATAAAGAGAAAAGGTTAAATGCTTATTTGTAGACAAATACTACAGTACATTACCTTTCCTCCAGAACAGTGTCTCAAAGCAGACTCTCTCTTTAAGAGTTTACATGTATATATTCATACACCCCTACAGTCTATTATTTAAGATGTAAAGCTGTGTAAGTCATACTTTTTTATACAGTTTTAATGGTATGATAACACTTTCTACGAAGCCTGTATTTATAATACACTAAGGGGTATTTCTAAGACATTATAATGAACGTATAATGCATTATTAAAAAACGCATATGTTATATAATCTCATGAATATTAATAAGAACTTATTTAATGTATTAGAATATTTACTTATTTGTGGTTATAGCTTTCAAGAGCATGATAATTTATAACAATGAACATGTTATCATTAGAGTATTAGTAGTATGTCTGCTAAATACATGGTAACACTTTATTATTATGTTATTTTGATGGTTCCCCAACAGACATAATGCTATAAGTAACTTTGCACGTTTGCAAGCGAACATTCTACCTACCCTAACCTTAACCTAAGTCTACTCATATTTTAATGAGAGCTAGTTGACATGTAGTTGCAAAGTTGCTTATAGTCAATAGACTAAGGGGAGCATCAAAATCAAATTTAACCAAATATATCACTCAACAACAGATACTGGGCAGCTCTTAAATAAACAATGTCAATATATGATATAGTTGTGTGTATTTTTTTATAATACATTATGCATTCATTATAATGCCTTAAGAATACCCTTATAATATATTATAAATAAGGGCTTCATAGAAAGTGTTACCAGAATTTTCTTCCTTCCTTTCTTTTTTTCTTTTTTTTTTCATTCACTTCCACATATCTAACACAGTTTAGCTTTTTTATTTTTTAAAAAGAAAGAAAGAGGGACAACATTTTTCATGTGTTTAGCCATAAGGGGCTACATTTAATGACAGCATGAGATTAAATATAAGCTCAAAAAGACATTCCATGAAATACATAGACTAAAGTAATCCACAAATTCTCAAACCATTCAGAACACAACTTATAAATCCTTTAAAACATAAGCAGGTGTTCATAAAATATATTAACGGTTCTTCGGTCTTTTTCGGTAAGTCTTTTAGCCATTTTTCCACTAAATATACCTTAATCTACCATCAAGTGCTGATTTATCACATGCTTCTACTGGGTTCTGCTCTTTCTGTTATTTTTATCATGAATGCTTTTTGATTCAGCCTTTTCATTTGTGTTTTATAGCATCTCAGACTGACCTATTGCTCTCCAAACCCTCACTGCTACAAACACCTCAAGTCATGGCATGATCTTCAGGAGGTGTTTCTGGAGCCTCGTGTGCGGCAGCATAGCTGCATCTGTCTATAGGGAGACTCTATTCACCTGCAAAACTTGCAGAAATCATTTCAAAGAGGCATCCTTCCTGTCTTTTGTTCTTGATATTATATAGACGTCCAGGACTCTATACAGACTTCCTTAAGGAATTCACAGGTTTTCTGTCAGATCTAGTTAACACTGATTGTTGGTTAGGAAAATGGTACATTCAGGTTCAGACCCAATGTGACAGTTCAACTTATCAGCGATATACAATATGCAAAAAGGATTTTTTCCATCCCGTTACATAATTTATGTGTTAAAAAATGGCAAAAAATAATTCTGAAGAAAATAAAGCAGGATGATTCAATGAAAACTAGATAAGTGCTAGATTTTGATTCATCCTAGTGACTCAAGTCTTTTAAATCTGTTCACAAAAAAAAAAGATATGTTTGGATTCATTCACTTACTTGTTCAGTAAAAATAGTTTCATACACAAAACAAATGTACAAAATACATTTGTGGTAAAAATATCTGTGGTGTTAAAGTACATTCATACACAAAGAAATTGTGTATTATCATCATTATTACCACTGTCTTGGGAATTTCTCTCCGTAAATAAATAATTCAGTGACAGAGAAGTCATGCTTTCTTTAATTCTTAACTGATTATGTTTAACATGTCCTGCCTTTAAAACTAATTATAGTTTTATATTATTACAAATTATTAACTCACTGAATGAGTCCAGCCATTCACTGAACTTAATGGGGTTTATATCATTCAGGAATTAAATAAAAAAATTAGGCATCTTGTTTGTGACTTACTGACTTAAATATTACAGTATTTTATTAGCGTTTATAAGTGTTGTTGAAGATGCAACATATGTATCATTTTTATAAGGGTCTGTGCATGCATAAGAATATCTGTATAAAATATTATAAATGATCATTTCTGGCATTGAAAAAGTGTTACCAAACTTAGCTCATAGTAATGCAAGTGAATATGACCATTATTTTACCATTGTTTTTTTTTGTTTTTTGATTTTTTGCAAACAGTATCTTTATCTATTCTGTGTCTTGTGGAATTGCCATGGTTACTAAACAGATGAAATGATGGATGTAGTATTTGTGTAACACAGACTCAGAGTCTCCTGCCATCTAGTGTCTGACTGTCTCACAGTTATATGGATATCAAGGCTGGAACAGCGAAACAAAAGACGATCACAACATTCATATTGCAATGTTCCACAACACAGTTAATAATGTCATTATATATTTATTCATTTTATTATGTAAAATCCCTCCAAAGAACAGTCACTCTATAAATATATATATATATATATAGTGCATTACTAGTAATTTTATTAATACACTACAAAGTGCAGAAGACAGTTTAATTATGGAGAATGCCGTAGCGTGTGCTTTACTTGCATATATTGCAGGCCAACAATATAAAGGGATAACACCATGTATTGAATATGAACTGGTTTGCATTTGATTTGTGCTCATTCCAGCAGGTCAAACACATGCTGCTGGATGTCATAAACTCACTCAGCTCCTGTTTTCCACATCATTTGACATCAGCCCCAGTTTGGGCTGGTAATGGGTCATTCTAGCTCCGGCTGTGAGCCGAGGGTCATCCGTCACCATTGCCATCTCTCAAACAATAAATGCAAAGGTCAGCAGGTCAGATTCTACTGCCCCCTTCAGGAGAGCAAAAATCAATACATGATTAGAACTTCAATCCAGACCAAAGGACAGCCAGCAATATTTCAATGATGATAAAGAAGGTGACCATCGTCATATAGTTATAAATGTTGCCCCTATACAAGACTGACCAGTCATTCTTCATAGTTTTATTACCATCTGACAGGCCATTATTTCAGAATCATAAGGAATAAACATTTGTCCTTATTATGCATGTAGAGAAGGCCAGATCTTTGATTTTGAAATATTCTAATACACCAGCATGTAATAATCAGAGAGCTGAGTTATGACAGTGGATGTGAGCTTATTCACTGGCTAACATTTCAAAAGCAGGAGTTGCAGATGATAGTGGTGATGGTGGAGCTATTCTTCAGCGGCAGTGAAATATCACATATATATTTTTATATAAAATATCATATTTATATGTGTGGGCTTTATTTATTTATTATGATAAATAAATAAATAATTAAAGAAGTACATTTTAGGGATTTCATGTATGTGGGCTATATTTAATATGTACATATCAAACAAAAACATACACAAGTAAAGTGTCTACTTTAATGTTTCAAATAATTTTTCATGTTAAAATATGGGTAAAATAATGTGCCACTGGATCGAAGGATAATTTTGTCCTCTGTAATGAGTGATCAGAACATTAGGCCACAGCCTGAGTACCAGGACCAGCTCTGTGCAAATGTAGTCTGAAACAGAAATCCCCATAAAGGGGACTGTGAGCTCTTTCTTCGTCCACACTTTTCATGCTTTTGAAACCATGTTCTTGATGAGTCTCAGTAAAGCTTCAGAAGGCAGGAGCGTCTTGTAGACATGCCCGTCTCAATAAATAAATTACTAATGCATGTTATACACGTATGAGACAGACTGACTGACAGGCTTGTGACCTTTCGCTGACTATGTCTTTTGTTCAGTTGCTTCACTTTTCCATGAGAGTCCAGTCGTGATTTTACCCATTACTGCAGTGTCACAGTATTCAGGGTATTTCCACACAGCTCTCAAGAATAAAGGTGTGTCAGTGAATCTCAGTCTCATACACTGTGAATGAATAGCAATGAGCGATTTCAAACGGTGGAACTCAGACGCCATCTTCTGGGGAGACGCGGGAATTCTAGCACGCACAGTAATCGCTGGACATTCGTTATTGAAGTGCATTATGGGATTTAATTACTGCATTCTATTTTCTTTCCCCCCCCCCTTTTTTAATAATTCCATTTCCATTTTAATGGAAAAAATAATTGATCATTGCCAATAACAGCACAGCATTCAGAAACCACAGATACTGAGGTGATTAGGTTAAAGTGTTTCAGAGATTCTTGGCAGCCAATAATCAAGCACCAGGAGGAGTTTCTTACTGCATTTAGTTCTGCCAGAGACAAAGGCCTTCAGGGCCATAGTTTTCATTTGTGCACATCTTCACCCAAGAGCCCAAGCATGGACTACCCGGTACATAAAACAACTTACGAAGTGTTGAGCTGTAAATTAAACAATATTTAATGAGGCTCAGTTAAAAGTGAACTTGACATTAATGTACTTTAACACAGGTTTTTAAAAACTCATTAGTAGAAACGGCTTGTATTCTCATGTCTCTTTCAGCTCAGCATCACAGGAGTTCAGTTCGAGTCCAGCCGGCCGTAATGACGCTCGCAGCGATAGCAGTCACTGTGAGGAGTGCGAGGCTGTGATCGCAGCCCCGGCTGGAGTTACAGTAATGACGGTTGCAGCACAAGTACGTGAAGCTGATGTTGTTCCCGCGTATCATTTGACTGTTGGAACGGGCACAGTCTCTTTGCGACATGCAGCCTTTGGAGAACAAAACGGATGCGCGTCCGAATCGGCCGTCGGCGGTGAAGCAAAGCTCCTGCGGCCGACACTCTGACAGAACGTGACGGCAGGTCCTGTTAAAGGACGTCTGAGGACAGTAGTAACAATACAGGTTTTCACACAGGACAGCAGAAGGATGAACACACAAAACCAGGAAAATAAGACCTGGGATCCAGTGGAGACCAGCTTTAGAAAAGATGAAAAACTTCATTGTGTCCTAAAAAACCCACGTTATTGACTGCAACAAATAGGTTTTCAAGACACATTTCAAGAACGATTTAAATACTACACACATCATCAAAACAGCTGTGAGCTGTTGCGTTAATTATCTTAATTAACCAATCAGCGTAATCACACTGCATGCTGGTTATGATGTGACGAAGACTGGATCGATGTCTCAGTTCAGAACACACTGGCTGGAACAAAACATGATGTTTTGGTCTAAAATCTCTGTAAACTCTAGTAAATGTTTATGAACAGTGTGATCTCTGTAACACAAATCAAGATCTCTGTGTTTTAAAATCAAGTCTTTATTCAACTACAAATGAAAGAAAAAAAAAAAGGTAATATGAGAGACATAGATTGAAAATGTTTAATGTCATAAGTCTGTTCTCAGGACATTGATCATATTCACATGCATCAGTACCACCAACCACAGAGCGCCAGGGATGGTTGTGATGTGGACTGAGTCGTGACACCATCAGTTTAGTTATTTAGAAACTACTAAAGTACAAGAGTGACCAAAAACTGCATTTTTAGATTGTAATTGGATTTGCAATCAGATAAATGCAGAACGGAATTGAAATGCAAATGCATAAATGTAAATGCAAAATGTCATCTGAATCAGCAAGATATAACATTGACCTAAAACTCACCTCTTAAAAGACTACAGTGTTGTATGAGAGCAAACATAGAGTATTCTAGCACAATTTTCGCTATTTTGTTCTCCTAGACTGAACAAAACACAACTTGCTCTCATGGCAGTTCATTACTATTTCATGTTGTGGCAAATTGGTGGCCAGTGTGTATGAATCTGGACGATCTCATTCCCTATCTCATTCAAACAATCTATTTACACCACACTTAATGGTTTGGTTTGGGGGTTGATCTTCACAACTACTTTTTTCTAAAAATCTTTGTGCTTTTATATGAAATCATGAAATCAGTTTGGATGAAATGGGATAGTGATGAAAATATGCACACATTTTCTAAACTGCTAAAACTTTATAATGTCACTAATATTTAATTAATATTACACTTTAATACAGAATCTTAAATTAACAAATGATAAACAATAAAAACTTCCAGTACATAACTTTTTATTTTATTTGGACCTTTATTTATTCACCAAAGCCTTCGAACCAAATTTTTAAAATACCAAAAAGACTACCAAAAAATACCAAATACGTAACCTCTCATGCCGAATGAATAAATGATTCACAGGTTCTTTCTATTTCACAAAAAAAGGACAAATTTTCCCTATACTGCCAGATTTAGGTGTGCCATGTGCCTGTTTGTAGCTATGATACCATGAATTAGTCTACACTGTAAATCTGCTGTATGTTTCTCTATAGGAGACTTGTACAAAGATTTCCAGGATTTCTAGAGTCTGGCCCAAGTATTTCTGACCACCTCCAAATTTTTGTCTTTTTTCAGAACATGCCAGTGAGACAGAATATAATGCTAATGTTCTGAAACTCAATTCAGGTATTTTAAAAGCCAAAACCATGGCGCTTTCTTCCTTGTACTCCTCCTGTACAGCAGAGATATCAGTGGAGTTTATCCTCTCTGCAGACTTGCGGAAAAACTGCATGCCCTTCCTTCAGCACCTGAGACTGGAGGCGTAAAGAGTTTATTCTGCTGCAATTTTTATTTTAGTTGCCAGAATGTTCTTCTAAAAGATATAGGGTAACATTCTCTAAAAACATTCTACAAATGTTTATTGATAACATTGTTAGAACATTATCCTCTAACATTCTAATAAAGCTTCCCATCACACTAGATGTGGACTTACATTGCTCAAAAGTCATTAAATAATTCCAAAAACAGCATTACCAGCTTCACTTATTATAAACCAGACTGACTTTATTTCTGTCATACACTTACACACGTTTTTTTTTTTCTTTTTGGGGAGGGGGGATTAACAGAGGTTTAGATTGACAGTCTGTTTGAAAGTATAATACATCGGTTTGATGTTACTATTGTAGTGAGAAGTGTTTGCTGTAGTTGGCCAATTTGACTCTTGACTTTTGATGTTTTCACTAGCTGCTTTAACTGTTTGTTATGGCAAAAACAGCAAGAGAAATGTGATCAGATGATGTTGGCTACTTGCTGATGTTAAAGACATCATCATGTAGTGATCTGATTAACTGATCACATCTAGAGTTTAATATCTGCTGTTAATTTCATTTTAGTGACTGTAGTAGGGTAGACCGGGTACAGTTGGTGCAGGGGTACATTTGAAACACCTTAACTTGCGTGCGCAACAAGTCTGATCTGTGATATTTGCTTTGCACATGCGTATTAGCGGCCTCTTTGATCGTGGGAAATTTGAAGTACATTTGCTTCTACAGTCCGAAAATATCGGCGAAAGTTTTTTTCACTTCAACACGTCCCTTCCACATTGAATAGCTTCTCGTCCTTACATGACTGTTAAATGTAACATTTTCGTAAACCTTAATCTGTGCTCTAAAAACTAATATATTGCATGGCTTTGTGTCACGCAAGGTCATTGTAAAATCTAGAGAAATATTCGAGGTGGTAAGCGGGGTACAGTTGAGACACAATGTATCATTTATTTATTATGTTTATTAGTGTTGGGCCTCTCGCACGTGCTCTGTATATACTAGAGCGGCAGTACTTACCACAAATTTTACAATATTAGATGCTTGCCAGTGGTACTCAGGATATCTGCAAATCATTCGACATCGTCCTCAGTCATCTCTCCTTACTCTGTTTATGTGGTAAGTAAAATTTTACGTAGACTACTGTAATGTACCAGGCTACGCTATATTGGCGTATTAGCAGAAGTTGACTGTAATTTTTTAATACTTCTATCTTCTAAATGCGAATTTTGTTGTTGTTTTGGAGCACACCAGCTTATATAACCTTAATAAATTCAAAAAACGTTAATAACAAACAAACAAAAAAAAAAGATTTTATGGGGACTTTAAAAATGAACGATCATTATTTAGTTTTACTGGCTGACTAACTCGTTAATTTATCGATCTCTTTATTAAATGATTACTTAAAATTAATAAAGTTATGAGTGTAAATGATTTCGGAAGAATTTTAATCGAGAAGTTGTCGTTTAACAAATCAAAAGAAGAATGTCCTGCTGTACACTGAAAAAAAAAACAGTAAGTAATATTTACTTAATTTGTCTTTTGCAAGTTTTTGCACACATTAAGTGAAATATAAGTATTGAATTAAGTAAAATCTATACAAGTTAGGTAAAAATTAGCAAAGGAAATAAGTGAATTTAAAGTGGCTGGTTAGAGTTTGATGAGTAATATCTACTTAATTATTTTAAGCTAAATCTGCAATACTCAAGTACATTTTTCTCAATCACGGTTTATAAAACTTACTTTAACAATGAAAAGCATCAAAAAAAAAAAAAATCACTTCAGTGATTTTCAGTTCACTTACAAACATGTAAGTAAGCAAGCAAACAGCTTTTTATCATTTTTAAACAATATGTCCATTCAATAAAATTATTACACTCATGAACACAGAGACCTCAATACTTGGTACACCATACACAATGACGGTAATTAGTGGATAGTGTTTGAGCATGAATGGGTCATTTTGAGTAGAAAATGTACTCCAGATGTCACAAAACAGTACGTTACTAAACCTAACAACAAAGCAACCATAAAACAGTGTAAATACAACGAGAAAACAGTAAAAACAGTAACTTTTTTAATAATTCATGCCCCAGTGCATGATGGGAAAACGGGAGCATAACTTTGATATTTATTTAAAGAATCCTTGTAAACATAACCAACAATTCCAAGTAAAATTTACTTATAAGTTTAAACTTTAATTTAATAAAGGTTTAATTGAGTACTCATATAGAATTTACTTTAAATTTTTTATTCTAGCCTACACTAAATCATTTAATGTAGAAATTACATTTGTTTTTAATGTATTATTTACTTCAACACAAAATCATTTAATCTCATTTAATCTTACATACAATGATTGATGTGCTCAGATTATTTCTATTAATTAAACTGGATGCTGAATGATTACTGTCAAACAGTGGCGTAAAGAGGTTAGGAATGTTCTATAACGTTATGGGAACGTTAGAATAGCATTTCACAAACTAATGTTTACAATTTTCTGTTAAGAAAACTTTCCTGACTAACCAGAAACAAACCTTAACACAAAAACATTCTGGGAACCAAAAATTGTTAGCGGAGTATGACTTTCCATCAAAAACGCATCTAAATGAAACGTTTAGATTTGGTGAATTCAGAAACATGCATTCTTACATCCAAGTGGGACCATTGTAATACTGCTTGCTAACTTTTCAGATCTCGCAAGTTCTCTTTCTATATCCGCATCAGGAATAAACGGCGGAACATTACAAATCGTTAGCTTTGGTGTTGGAGAAAGGGTTGTACTGGAATAAAATTCCCCTCATTTACTGTAAATAAATACACCTTTAGAGCAGGATCCAGGTACTCCAACACAGGAAAACTTCAAAAGGAAACCAGCTAAAAACCAACTGCTCTTTATAGCAGAGAGATATGAGGAACCCTAAAATTCCAAGATTTTTCTAAAAGAGAAAAAGAGGAAATCAAAACTGCTTACTCAAATTTGTAAAAGCATCCTAAAAGTAAATAGAACAACACCAAACAACTCATGCAGAGCTGAATTAGGACAATAGCCCTTATTAATCAGTATTCAAAAAAGAGCTCTGAAATTCTACACCGTAAAAACAATTGTTTCAACTTAAAATAATTTGTTACCCCACTGACTTAAAATGTTTAGTTTAGTCAACTAAAATATCCAAGTTGTCACTTAAATTAACATTACGTTCTGATGAGCATAATGTGAGAAAAACACTAACCAAATACAGATAGATTACAAATACAGATTACTGGCTGACTATAGAGAGAGGTCGGCACAGACAGAGATGACAGCTGCCAGAGCAGAGAGGCTGTGTTCTCAGGGAGCTGTGGAAACTGAGAACACTTTCTGCTATGTTCACTCACAACATTTGATTTGAATACTTCCCAAAATTTAAATAAATAGCACCACAAATTACGGCTCTACTAAATCCAGAAAAATTAAGACATACAGCTCTGGTGGACATTCCGCAGTCAGCATGCCAATTGCACAAGCCCTCAAAACTTACAACATCTGTGGCATTGTGCTGTGTGATAAAACTGCACATTTTAGAGTGGTCTTTTATTGTGGCTAGCCTAAGGCACACCTGTGCAATAATCATGCTGTCTAATCAGCATTTTGATGTGCCACACCTGTGAGGTGCATAGATTATCTTGGGAAAGGAGAAGTGCTCACTAACACAGATTTAGACAGATTTGTGAACAGTATTTGAGAGAATAGGCCTATTGTGTAGAAAAAGTCTTAGATCTTAGTTCAGCTCATGAAAAATGGGGGCAAAAACAAAAGTGTTGCGTTTATAATTTTGGTCAGTGTATCCACCTTATTTTCCCCATAAGAGTGGGTGCGGCCATTTGTAAAATTTTTTGTGTCTGGCTTCCGGTCTCATCCACTTCCAGCTATTTTTAGCTATTTTGCTGCTTGATATTGCAAACTGGTGTGTCTTACCATGTTATTTTAATGTATTATCTTAATTATAAACACACTGGTTTGTAGTACAAACTGTTTTACCGTTTACTGCACTTCGATATTCTTCTTGTTATTTCCCTATGGCAGATTATGAACCGGACGTCTAATACATTACCAGAAAACAGCTTACTTCCACATTGAAAAATAAGGTGGATATCCCTTTAACTTTCACCCCTACAAGGAGCTAATGAAAAAATAATTTAACATTAAATTCTTATTAGTAGATATCTAATAAATAGCCTCATGCACTTTTTTTTTCAATTTATGTTTTTTATAAAACTCTACTATACGGTTGAGATGTCAGTCCATGGTAAATCTCAATTTAACTTCAAAGAACTATTTTGCAATAATAATCATTCCTTGAACTTTATATAATCTCATAACCTTCAGGGTCCACAAAGTTAAAAAAAAAATATTTTTTAAGTGTCTGTATAATATATGTAGCCGTAAGGCAATATATATGCTATGCCATGTCTTTAACTGACATATCAACCGTACGGTCACACATGACTCGGATAATTATAATAAATGAACATTTTTGCATTTCTCATATATTTTGCTATATTTCTGTTCTTTACCATCTACCCTGTTCACAACAACTTCATGGTTTCATCCCTACTTCCTTGATTGCTTGTTTGACCCTATTATCTGATGACTGACCAGCACCAATCTCGCTTCTGTGTGACTGACTGAAGTTTGTAAACTGCTCTCACTTAAAACCTGAAATTCCCATCCCTTTATGGAAACAGCAGACACAGAGATAGGGCAGTATAGCTGTGGAAAGATTGCTCTCTCATCTCTTCCTTTTGATAGATTTATTCCCTATCAAAATTATCTCAACCGTACAGTAGAGATATCAGTTAAAGGGATATTAGGAGAAAACTCTTGACACAGAAAACAGCTTGATCACAACAGCAGCAAAATACATATAAACTAAGAGTCAGCCATCAGCAGACAAGACTAAAGTCAGAAATATTCTCACATCCTTAACACGTCTGAATGTATGAACAAAGTTTTTTCTCTCTATCATTTTCTTGTTATTTCTTCTTTATAAAACATGTATTCATTCATTTACTTCATTTTTTATGTATTTCTTTTCATTTTGTTATATAGTCATGTCACTTGCTCATGCAGTGGCCAATAGTTTGGCAATACTGTTTGAGTCATGCAAATAAAGCACATATAATTTCAATTTGACAGAAAGAGTGAGATAACTAAATTATCTTGACTACCTGAACCTAAGGTTCTCAGCTCTGGCCCTTGAGTTCCACATTCGTGTAGATCAAACTCAGTCTGTGACTTTCAGTAGCCTACTCCTGAGAACCTTGATTAGCTTGTTGAGTTGAATACCGCTAGAAAAGGGTTAATTCTTAAACCATAGTCCTTAAGTGATGAAAACGGACTCAAACATGCTTTATTTTTTACAAGGGTCCATCAATTTCCAGACCGAAGACCAGTTTGAATCATAACAGTAAGAACAGCAGTCCATCGCCGCCAGTCTGGTATTAATAAATTCCTCATGTTATTAATACTAGCCATCATGTGCACGCGACATTAGTTAGTGTTGCGCGCCCAGTAAAACTCTACGACTATGTTTCAGTCCTTCGGACAGCTCAGTGAATCTGCAGTGATGTTGTCCGCTGGGTTGATGGAAACCCTGAACAGCTGCTTGAGATGGTTCTCGGCTGCAGCGGCTTTATTGCAGAGATCACGACAGCAACACGTGTAGGTGATTTTATATTCAAAGCCCTTGTATGAGAGAGTCTGGTTCGATCCGCACAGCTCCGGGGACGCGCAGCCCTGGACAGCGAGTACGTACACGCCCCCATAACGCCTCCAGCCAGAGGAGCAGCGCTCGTGCGTGCGGCACTCAGTGGTGATGTTGCAGCGCCTGCCTGCGGCTTGCAGGGGGCAGTAATGACACTGCAAAACAGAACCGGACTGACCCGCATACAGCAGCTCAAAAACGCTGACCAAAGAGAGCACCAGTGCAGTCTGCATGAGACTGGACCTGTGAGAAAGAAACACACACACACGCGCACACTTAAGCAGTCACAATAGCACAACGTTGTGTATACTAGAGGCTGACATTTTTTCGGGAATCCCGCGGGTCACGGGATTCCCACGGGAATCCCGCGGGATGGGAAACAAAATCACTAATAATCACGGGATTGGGACGGGACAGGAAAAAATGTCAGCGGGAGTGGGCGGGACCGGGAAGCGTAACGCTATGAAACCCAACTTTACAGACAAATATACCTTTTATATATATATTGTAATTTTGAACTTAATTCTAGTTGACC